>JANZLF010000221.1:12054756-12065523 GCA_026546835.1 Erythroxylum foetidum | reverse complement strand
CTAGTTTTGGAGTTAAAAGATCAACTAAAATGTGTATATGATGAGAGCAGAAAAGTTTGGAGAAATGATTATGTGAATGCTCTGTTCATGTTGATGTTTTCATTGTATATATATTAGAATTGAGAGATAAGTGTATGGTGATGCCTAGAGATGAGAATGAATGTTTTAAAATGAAAGTTTGAGGAAGAAATGAAGAAAATGCCAAAGTTGAAAAAACAGAAAGTTTGAAGAATACATAAGTGTGATTTTCTGTTTTTGATGATTGTGAAATAAGGTAGATTTTTTTCTGGTTGTGATATGTTGAGCTGAAATGAAATAGAAATGAAGAGAAAATATTGTGTTTTATGCAGAAAGTTGATAATGACATAAATATTTATATATTATGTTTTCCTCTTCACTAGTCACATATGGGATTATATTGGTAAATTAGTGAATGAGTTATTAATATCAAAGTACCAAAGGATTGAGGTAGTGCTTTAAAGAATTGATGAGTGATTAAGTTATGAAATTGTTAATGGACCCGGGATTGTCATTAAGCATGCATTGTACATAGTCCATTTATACAATTGTGCATCAATAAATGTTTATGAGTGTGTCATTATTAATGTGAGTGCAACGTGTGTTTTGCATAACTGGGTTGTGCAGGTTAAAAGTCCGCATTCAGGCATTTCCAAAATTTGAAAGCAAATGCTAATCTGGAGCGTATTGTAAATAGACCTAGATGGTCTCATTCATTGTTTGCTCTGTTTTGAATTTTATATTGATTGACTACTAAATACTCATATGAATGTGAATGATTGTATTGATTTACAGACAGAAGGTTCGATGATTGTGATGTTTGATTTGTATATTCAAGTTCTACTTGTATGTGAATGAGATGAAATAAGTGTACAAAATATGATTGTTAAATTTCGGACCTCGGTCCGATGATAAATGTGTTTGAATGTGCATTTGCATATGAATGAAAAAGTGATGCTCAACTCTAATGTTGAATACCGGACTACGGTCCAATGATATGTGAATGTGAGTGAATGAGAATATGCAAATGTGATTAAGGCTTTTCATTTCATGAATGCATGAAATATAATAGCAGTTGTGACCAGAGTAGTCATCGATCAGAGCTTAAAGCTCAACAAGTGAAAATGAGCCTCGAGCTCAAAAGTGATTAAGAGCCTAAGGCTCACTATGTAAAATGAGCCCTGTATCCCCCAAACGAATAAGGGACAGTTAGTAATGAGCCTGGTATCCATTGGATACGGGATAGTTTAGGCACTCGATCACAACAAAGTAACAAATGGAAAGTGGGTCTCATGTGCATTGCATATGCTTTATATGAGTGATTAAATAGTATTGAATGTGAAATTATGAAATGATGTAAATTATGTGGTATGTGACTGGGTGAGCCATCGATGATGGTCACTCATTAAGTTTGCAAAACTCATCCAAATTTGCAAATATTTTTCAGACTCAGAAGAATACCCCGTTAGGCAAACGGGAGTATACCTATAGCATACAAGTAAGGGATAGAGGTCGGGATCAGTTCGCGTCTGCATTGTATTTTTTCCTTTTTTATTGAATTGTAAAGACGTTATAACTAAAGTGTTTTGTAATTGTAATGGGCCCGAGTGGAAAGTGAATTTTCGATGAGTTGTGTATTTATTGTTTTGCTATGATTGAAAATGTTTATGAAATAAAGTGGGCCTGATTTGATTATCGGTTTCCATATATTATGTTTGTGGTTTAAAAAAAATATTTGTACCGATTTTTGAATAGTTGAATGCTCTAGCATGTCACCCTCATGGGGCACGGATTCGGATATCACCCAAGATGTCGGGCATATGTCTTGCGAGAGTGGAGTGCTAAGTTCTTTCAATACATTTTGAGAATTCTTTAGGTTAAATTTTTATCAAGAAAAAAAAGTTCGATGATTTGAAGATATTAAAATTAAGATTTTAGATGTATTAGTTAACTAATATAGGTTAGTGGTCAATCAATGCATATTAAAGTTGTAAAAATAAGTTTATTGCAACTATATTGTTTAGCCAATAGAGTATATTAGTCGACTAATGTCCCAATATGATGCACATTGGTCGTTAAATATGTAGTAGTGGTCAACCAATTCTTACAACAACTAATTTCTTAATTAATACATATTGATCGTTCTATATGCAATAGTCATCAACAAATATACTAGAGTTAACTGTTGGAAACAACTAATTTTTAGCTCTAATGACTAGTTTAAGCTCTTAAATTCTATAAATACATATTTTTTAATTAGGTTTAACATGGAAAAATATTTATGTGTTTTATAGACACATTTTGAAGAATTTTTTAAAGATTTTGTTGAATTGTGAAGTATGTAAGCCTTTAAGTTTTCAAAGTAAGCAAGTAAAGCTCATTTGAGTTATTACTCTTTATCTTGAAAGAAGATTTAGAAAGGTACTTTTTACAAAAAGACAAACCAGATTGATTGTAAAAAAGTTCATCTTCACCTTGTTAAAAGAAGAGTTTTAGTGAAATCCTAAGAAGTGTCTTAAAGAGTAGATGTAGGTAATGATTATTTTTTAAACCACTATAAAATTAGTTATCCTTCTTACTTTTTAAATTACTTTTTCATTGTGTGATTGATTTATATTGAATTATCTCCTTACATCATCATATATTGATCTTTGTTAAATAGGATATATTAGATATAAAATAATTGTTTAAATTTACGAACATACAATTCACCTCCTTCTTGTGTGCCATTAGGGACCAACACACTAATTAGGTTGGTCATCAATTTGTGACTTGATTTTGATTAAACCACGTGTTTCTTGTGTATTATAGATATTGATATGAGTTTATATATTATTGGCCCTTTACTCAATAAGATTTATGATTTATAAAATTTGAACAATGCTCCACCTGTCGATTGGGCCCTTTTGCTTTTCAAGATTCACAATTTATAGAATTCTAGATAATGCCCCTTTAATCAATCAAACCTAAGGGTCCTAAAGGAAACAACTCTTAAGTTTATTTTAGAAGGATACTTGGTTGACTAAACCTATAGTTTAGTAGACCATTTGTTTATCAAACAAAGGCATATTTAACTTCTATTTTGGCACATTTTTCTATGTCTTCACTATTTCAATGAATCTTATCACCTTCCAAAATGTGTAATCTTAATCATGCATGAGTTTGGTGAGTAATGAATGTTATAATTTGATTTACAAATTATTGTCTTCCTAAAGAGGATAATAGTTTGCACCATTATTTCTTACTTGATTTATTAAAACTTGTTTGAATTATTTATTATACCCTAAAGGGAATTTACGATGTGAATTTAAGGTTTCGGTTTAACTTCTTATAAAGTGTTCCTTAATTATTAATCCAATAAGTCTAGTAGCCATAAACAATCTAATTTGTCCTACTCAAACTTAGTTAGGAATAAACTTAAGGCTTAGAAGATTAATGTAAAGTTGGTCTTAGGGTTGACAATTTTAAATATGCATCTTATTGGTGATGAGCTTCTTCTTATAACACAAAAGAGAAATGTAGAGCTTAAGATTCACTTTGGTAAATGGGGAGAGTGAATATGCTTCATAGTGATAAAGAACTCAATTTTGCCAAATTTTAGGGGTGATTTGTTGGCTTGAAAAAAAACTAAAAGGTCATAACATCTTTAAGGACAGATTCATTGAATGTTAAAATTTTGAGGTAAGTTCACTTATGCATAAGACTTCACTAAGGTATGATGAAGCATCTAGATGCGTTCATATCTAATAAGCTAATTAGCTTTAAATCCTTATTAAGATTCCTTATTAATCCATCATTTTTTGAATTCGTTAACTTTTGACTTAAGTTCCTTAAAGGCAATTTATAATGCCAAAAAGGAGGTTTAGAGAATGAATGAGTTAATATATGTGCATCTAAGGAGAGAAAAGAAAAATCATAAGAAGGGTGAAAATTTGAAATTGATGATTAAATCCTTTAAACATAAAAGAAATTATGAGAATCAAAATAAGAAATGGAAGAATAACAAAGGTTTTAAGAATATTGGAGATAAAGCCTTCAGGCCATCTGGTGGGTTAAAAAGAATAATGTCAGATGCTAGTATTATGATAATATGGAGCATTTGAAGAGGGACTACTAAAAGTATAAGGCCTTTTTAAGAAGAAAGAAAGAAAATAAGTTAACTTTAAGATTTTACTTTGGTTTGAGTCATCTTTCATATATATAACACTAAGTAATTGGTGGTTAGATATTGATTCTTTAATTAATATTTCAAATAAGTTATAGGTACTAAGGAATAATGCTAAGTGAAGGGGAGGTGACATAGGCAATGGCACTAAAGTAAAAGCAAAGTACATTGAAGACTTAAAACTGAAGTTTACTTTAAGTGGTAGTATAATGTTGAATAACATGACATATTAATCATCTAAAAGACGTGGCTTAGTTTGTCTTTTCAAGTTTGATAAAGTTACATATATATTATTTTTTAATGAAAAAAGATTTTGTTGTAGCTCAATTGTATTATAATTGGTGAATGTTTGTTGAATGATGGTCTGTATTACTTAGATTTAAAGCATCTTGGTAAATTTATTAGAAATGTTAAAGAAACAATAAATTAAAAAGAGTTTAACTAAGAAGAAGTCATTTACTATATAACATAAGAGACTTGATCATAGTTCAAAGGAAAAGAGCTTAGATATATTTTATTCTATGATTATATTGATATTGCTTGTATAGATTGTATTAGAGGTAAACTCACTAAAAGTAAGAAACAAGGTCTCACTATAAGTAGTGAATTTTTAGAGATTATTCATACAACTATTAGTGAACCTTTGAGCCCTACCATTAATTAAAAGAAGTTATTTATGACTTATATTGGAGATTACTCTTAGTACAATTACATGTATTTCTTTAATAATAAGTTTGAGCCTCTATAAAAGTTTAAAGTCTTTAAAAAAGAGGTTGAGAAAGAACTAAACATTCCCATTAAGGTTATTAAGCTAAATCATAATGGAGAATATTATAACAGATATGGAGATTTAAGTTAAGAGAAGGAACGTTTTGTTAGGTTTTTGTAGGATTAAAACATAGTTACATACTATGTCAGGTACTCCTAAAGAAAATGGATTAGTAAAGAGGCATAATTATAAGCCAAAGGACGTGGTGAGGAGCATGATGGCGAGATCATTGATTCTTAGGTATTTATAGGGTGAGATACTAAAGATATCATTTTATACGGTGAATCATATTCCTAGTACGTTAGTTTCCAAAACTCTTTTTCTATTGTTGATAGGTAGGAAGCTTAGATAGAACCATTAGAAAGTTTGGGGTCGTCTAGTTGAGATAAAATTTATAACCTATTAGAAAAGAAGTTGGATCCTAGGACAATTCTTGGTTCTTTTTAGGCTATCATAAGTATTCAAAAGGGTTTTTTATTGTCTTGGTTATAATATAAAACTTATAAAGGTGTTAGCTATAAAATTTCTAAATAATAATGTAAGAAAGATATCAATAAGGGCGAGCCTTAGAGAAACTGGTAAGGTTACTCTTTTGTGATTGTAAGCCCATAATTTTGAGTCACAAAAATAGTGTAAGGCCCCAAACTATACCCTAGTCAAAATGGTATGTGTTCATGAAAGTATATGTATGATAGGTGTTAAAATTTGAGGTAAGATTGAGCATATGACTTGAATTTTTGTTTGATGAATTATAGTTCGTGATTGGAATTAATTCATTCCATTAGAGAATTAAGGTATTTAAATGTATATTTAGACTAGGAAAAAAATTGAAATAAGGGAAAAATTATGTAGGGACAAATGTATCTATTAATGTGTGACATGTGGAGAAAGAATTAAATGACAATTGGTTGCCATACTTGGAAGACATATGAAACAAATGAATTGGAGACATGTGTCGAGCCTTAAAAAGGGACACCTAGGCATTAGGAAAAACGTTTCTGTAGCTCCTTTCTTTGGTTTCACCGAAATCATCTACACTTAACTTCTTGCTTTGCTATCACCGAAACCCATTATTTGCTCTCCCCATTTCTGGAATTTCTGTTGAAGGAATTGAAGTGTGAATCAAGTAAGTAATGCATTAAGTTTTATGATAGTGCAAATGATTTCTATTAAGGTTTTAATGTTTGTAACGGGATGCATGCATAAAAGGTGTACATTTTCATTTTTGTGGATTGTTGCATGCGTAAATGGTGTTGATGCACGTGTGGGTGGTGAAAGAAGAAGCAAATTAGGTGATATGATTAACAAGATAAAAGATTATAGTCATTGGAATATGATATATGCAATATTTTACTGAACATACATCTATATTTATGGTATAACTTGATCTAAGAATATCCAAATTGGATTAAGTTAAATTCATATTAAACTAGACAGTTATATCCACAGCTATCATGAAGGAGTTGAATTTGATTTCTGTCACTAAGTGTGTCAAAATTTGGCTTGAAATGGAGTTTCTGGATTCTATCACTATTTGTGAACAGTATGTAGTATTTTGGGGTAACTTTTAAAATACTGAACCAAATTTCACAAAATTGGTGTCATTAGAAACTTGAGACATTAAGGAATAATTGTTTAGAAGAAATTTTGGCCTATATCATTTGTTTTTATTGCCAAATGATCGTGCAAAAGTGATCCTAAAGTCTATTTTGGGAAGATCTCGAAAAATAGGTAAGGTGAAGAAGAAGGCCTCGGAGATCCACCAGGAGCGTGACGGTCATGCATGCATACGATTGCAACTTTGTAGGACCACTCGAATGTCGCAATAGTGCATGTACACGATCGTGACTTTCTTGTTTATCTGAAGGAGATTATTTTCTGAACATACTTTGATCATTTTGTTATAACTTCTTCACCTGACATCCAAATGAATTAATTCTTAAACCAATGGACTCATAAGATATTGATCTTCATTTTAAGATGGAAATATGATTGTACTAAAGTATGATAACTGGGATGGTTTTACTAAACATATTTTAGTATTTTGATTTTATCTTGATCTGTAGTTTTCTAAATGCAGTGATTATTGATTTGAATTATACTAGAGACTTAAGGCTACAAATTGTCTGAAGAGATTAAATTTTAATTCTGCCTCTAAGAATTTTAAAATCTGATTGGAAATTGAGATAAGAATTCTATTAAAGCTTAAGAATAGTCTAACATCTTTTAAGTATAATTTTCAGTATACTAAATCAAATTGGATGAACTTGGTATCATTGAAACCCTAAGACAAAGAGGGAAAACTTTCTAGAAGGAAGGATTACCTAATTACCTCACCTTCCTGATAAGAATAATTGAACCAAGTGGACCGAAAGTTGGTTATGAGATAAATTTAGATTGAGAAATTAAGTATGGTTTCACATGATTGATAATATGACAAGATTAATGTTAAGAAACTCGGGAATTTGTCCTGAACATGCATCATACATATTCAGTATACGTGAATGTAAATAAATGATTTCATAATCATGCACAATAAAGATATTTGTTTGTATTAAATGTTATAGAGGAACGCATCGAGCGACTTCTAGATATTACCGGGACTTCAAGGCAATAAGCAATAAAGGAGCTTTTGTAAGTAATTTTAGACGGCAATTTTTGGAAGTAATCTAGTAAGAAATCTCGTAAGTAATGCTTGAGTAATTGTAAGTAATTTAGACGGTCAATTTTGTAAGGAAAGTCAGAAAGTAATTTTTGATAGTTTTGCTTGATTGTTTGGTTTCCTATTGATTTTGCTCCATTGAATGATGTGCAAAGCTTTCAGTAATCTTTAAGACGCTCACATTTTATTTTTTCTATTTAGCGCTGAATTGAATTGTGGTTTATACTGATTGTGTTCTAAACCTTGGGACAATGAATGTTTGAAATATTTGATGCATGTAAATATGATTGACTAATTATTATGCACATGAAATGAACTTGGTTGGTTTTATAACTGTCAAGTCCTAGTTGTGGGTAAATAGGTATGTCTAGAAGGGTCTGCAGCTGCTTCTGGACACTTTGGTGTCGGGACTTTAGTATCTTTTGGACACTTTGGTGTTGGGACTTTGTTGTAACATCCCATCATCGATGGGAATGGTAGAATAGTAATTTGGAATGATTTATGAGTGCTTAGAATGGTCTTGATATGTTCATGCATACATATACCCGTGAATAGTGAATTGTGCACATGAAAATGACTATACATGCATTCATGACATTTCTCAGTATATTTGTTAATAAATGTGATTGTTATGAAAAATGTGATTTGTGTGTTTAAAAATTGAGTTGGAGAGGGTCATTGAGGTTTGAAAATTTTTAGTGAATTTTAGAAATTTTTCTGGAAATTTCGGGAAAATTTCAGGACTAGGAAAAATGCCAAGTGGCAGACTGATTGTTTATCGGTAGTGGAAATGACTGTCCAATGGCACTAAAAATTTAGATAACCTGATGTTAGGATTTATTAATTTGAGACATTAGAATTTGGGCAGAAACTAGAGTAGAAATTGGAATTGTATTGGAAAGAAACTAAGTAAGGACTTTAGAGTGTGACAAGTGGCAAGTGACACTTGTTACTTGCCTAACATTCCACCATGTTTGCATAGGTTTAATAAAAATCATCCTTTCTTTTGGTCATTCTCGATGCTTCTTCTTTAAAAGGTTGATTGGTGATTTAAGTGAAAATTTCTCCATCATTCTTGTAACTTTCTTCTCCCTTGCTTCTTCTAGAAGTTTGCTCATTTTTTCCCAGTCTTTTTCACTTTGCTTGCTCTTCTTGTGTTCACCAAAAATCCTAACCTAAACCTCACCCCCTTAAGATGATGATGATCGTGTATGGTGGAGGGAGTTAGAGAGTTGTGATAATTTTGAAGTTTGGAAGTTTTGGAAGCTTAATTAGGTAAGAAATATATTCTATATCATGGTTTTGTAGTTAATTAAATCATTTATGATGTTATTTAAAGTTAATTGCATGGAAATTGTGTTTGGTGTATATGGGTATGTAACTTGCTTGTTTGATTGATGATTGATGAGGTAGAATTTTAGGAATGTAAATTGGAGATATTTTAGGTGTTTTTGAAGTGAAATTATGTTTAGAAAAATGTAGGAAAATGATGGATGCTGGAGTGTATATTGCTGCCATTTTGTGAATAAATGTTCAAGTGGAGGTCTTTCTTTGATTGTGGTTGATACATTGAATAAATTGAGTGCTTATTGGTGTAGAATTGGTATGGAAGTGATATAAGTTGAGATAGGTTGAAAAGCTGGAAATTGGATTTGTGTATGTTTTAGTGATTTGGCCATAACTTTTTCTATAATGATGCAATTTGGATGATTTTTAGCTTAAATTAAACTAGAGGTGTTTGACTATATTTCTTGTGAAGGAAGTGATGTCCAATTTCAACTTTAAGAGTTCTAAATTTTGACTAGAATGTAGTAATATGTGTAGGGATTAATAGTGCAGCTTTAGTGACACTATAGTTGAATTTGTGATCTAAAACTTTGTGAATTTTTCTAGGTTGATTGAGGTCAATTTTGCTAGATTGGTCTTCATGAAAGTTCTAGCTTTTCTTGATAGCTTTATATCTCCATAAAATGCGCCATTTTTCGATATTGGAGTTGGTAGTTATGAGTGATTGAATGGTGGATATGGGTTAGGTGATAATTAAAAATATTTAACATGGCTGCCACAATCATGTGGGAATTTGACCTAGTTAGAGGTAGAATTTGCGTCTAAGTTCTGTATGAGAATTGTAGAATGTGTTCTGATCTTTCCATTGATATAAATTATGGAATTTTTGGACAATGGGAAGTTATGATTTTAGAAAGTGGGATACTGTTTAGGATGACACTTATTTGGGCAGTAACTTTAATTGGGATTTTGATACCTTTAGAGGTGAAATTGAGCCCTTCATGAAAATTGCAGAGCTTTCTGTGATCTTTCCACAGAGACCAACTTTGTCAAATTGGGACCCCTGAGTGAAACATTATGCATATTGGTAAAAGAGAGGAAATAAGTGGAAAATAAATGAAAAATAATAATAATAGGCAAGGAAGCTGGCCCTCGTGAGGGCGAGCGCGCAAAGCACTTCTTGCCAGCACGCGCGTCCATCGCGCGTCTCGCGGTGGAAAATAAGTGAAAATAATAATAATAATAGGCAAGGAAGCTGGCCCTCGCGAGGGTGACGCCTCGTAAGGGTGAGAGCGCAAAGTGCTCCTCGCGAGACGCGCACTGGCCACGAGACGCTCGTGAGGGCGAGATGAGCGTTCGTGAATGCAAGCACGCGCGTGCAGCGCGCGTCTCGCCGCCGTAAGACACTCGCGAGTGTCAGTGGCCAATTTCCCCAATCTAACCCTTTTTCCACTCTTTTGCGTATAACTTTTTCATCTGACCTCTGATTGATCTGATTTTTGAAACGTCGGATTCGTAAGACATTTATTTACCTCTCCATGATAATTTGTGAATTTTTGAGATTAAATTGAAAATGATGGATTAAATCAAAGGGAGTGGACCGAGTGATTATTTTTTTGGACAACATTTTGACAATATCCAGACCTATAGAGATCCGAATTGAGTAATTTTAGTGTCTATGGATTCTTAACACATAGGGGAACTTTTTATTAAAGAGTGGTTGCCTAGGCTACCTTATGTGGATTGTCTTATTGATCAGGAATAGTAGACCTGAAAGTGGGTGTTTTAAAAAAATTGAAATAAGTATATGAGCAATAAATTGCGAGTTTCATGGTCTTTAGTGCGGCTTAACCCTAGGCATAAATG
>JANZLF010000221.1:12033526-12046307 GCA_026546835.1 Erythroxylum foetidum | reverse complement strand
AACTAGCAAAATTTCCAGATATGGAAAAGGTTGTTTATGAGTGGTTTCTTCAGTATCAAGATCGTGTGAATATGATCGGAGACCTAATTTTGGAGAAGGCAAGAGATACAATGAAACTTTTATATCCTCAACAAGATTCTGAACACAAATTTTCTCAAGATTGGCTTGAGAAATTCAAGCTATGACACGGTATCAAGTCATTTCGTCATTTCGGAGAGAGTGGTTCGGTTGATATACAAGGCATGGAGAAGCAATTGGAGTCTATAAGGGAAAAAATAGATAAGTTCCATATGAAAGATGTTTTTAATATGGATGAAACTGGTTTGTTTTACAGGTTACAAGCTGATCATTCTCTTGTTATGAAGTAACTTGAAGGAAGAAAACAAGACAAAGAAAGGCTAACAGTTGTTATTTGTTACAATGAGGATGGCTCTGAAAAATCCCTTTATGGATTATTGGAAAATATGCAAAGCCACGTTACTTCAAGAATGTCAACATGAATAGCTTGAATTGTCACTACCGTGCCAACAAAAGAGCTTAGATGACAAGTGTGCTCTTTGATGAATATATCCGTTGGTTTGATAAAAAAATGCATCGTAGAAGAATTTTGTTTATAGTAGATAATTGTCCAACACATCCAAGATGTACTGAAGGGTTACATAATGTTGAGTTGTTCTTCTTGCCACCTAACATGACATCAAAAATTCAACCTTGTAGTGTTGGAATAATAAGAGCTTTCAAGATGCACTATCGTAGGAGTTTTTACCATAGGATTTTAGAAAGCTATGAGTTGGGACAATCTAATCCAGGTAAGATTAATGTTTGGGATGCTATCAATCTTGCAGGCTCGGCTTGGATAGTAAATGTTCAGCAAGAGACAATAGCAAATTGTTTTCAACATTGCAAAATTCGTTCAAGGGATGAAGTCTCAAGGAATTTAGATGAACCCACTTGTGGAAACGACATTCATGAACTTGAGCTCATGATTAATGATCTCATATATCGCAATAAAATGGATGTCAATAGCCTATTGGATTACCCGGGTAAAAATGATACATTTTCAGAGTTCCAGAGCTTAGAAGAAATTGTGGCTACTATCCTTGAAAATAATGTTGATGATGAAGTTGAAGACGATACAATACCATTGGAACCAGTTACGCATAAGGAAGCACTTATCACATCTAGAACTCTTCACAATTTTTTGGTGCAGTTCAAGAACACAACATCAGAAATTTTGGATGCAATAAGAAAAGTTAGAGATGAGCTCCAACTAGACTTCAATTTTAAGAAAAAACAAACAACTCTAGAATCATATTTCACTAGATTGTCTTAGTTATATTTGTGTAAGTTTATATAATTATTAATTTATGATATTAATGGGACCCTATATTTACATAGGGGTATTTTGAAAATATATTATCTTATTATCTTATCGAAATTTGTTAAATTTTTAACTGACTCAAATTGGAACGGGAGAAAAATATTATCTTAGAGAGTTTATTAATTTACTGATTATCAATTTAAAGAGGTTCTACTATTTTCAAAATATTTTTGAAGAAAATATGATATCTTAATTAGTTTTACTCAAGTCAAAGATTGTTGGAATCTTTTTATATAAGTTACAATCAATTAGCATTTTGTTTTACAATTGGGTCAAATAAAGCCCTGTAAGTCCATTATTATATTTATAAATATGTTTTGAACTTGATATTCTCGAAATATTTTTTGGGCATGTATAATTATTGTATAAGGTTATTAGGAAATCTTTATAATAAGGTTTGATCATTGAATTACCAAATTTAGATCTCTTTTGTTATCTAATAATTCTATATAAGTGACTTATATAAAGTTAAAATTATATAGTGAAAAATAAAAAAAGGAGTTGGATCATCCCTATATAATTTTAGTGATTCTAAAAATATCAAGAACAACAATTATATTCTTAATTTAGCTATTCTAATATGTTTAATTATTTATGTATCAATTGTTAAAGTGCAAAAAATTATATTAAATGATCATATAATTATTTCATTTGATATTTAATTATAGACGTACAGTATACATAAGGTGAGCATAATCACAAAGAATTGGGTTGCTCTTTTATTTAACAAGTTGATATTTTGTTTAGTTCCTTGGACAGATGAAGGGGCATGTCACTTCGATAAATTGTGATTTTTTAGTTGTTGATGACATTGAGGTGGTTAAACAGCGCTTTCACCAGTCATTAAATTATATCCACTACTCATAAGTTAATTCCCACTAGCTAAGGTCACTTGTCTTGAGTTCTTTTCGTCCTCATTATATCTATGCATTTATAGTTTTATATCTGCATGTCCGCTCTCATCCATGACGCCAATCTCATCTTCTCCACTACTAAATAGTTTCCAGTTCAAATCATAAGAGTCGGATTAACTCGTACAGCTCAAATACGATGTTTATTTATCCTATATGAAAGCGCTTTACATAACAGAAAAAGGAGCGGACGTAGGCCCAGTATTACCTTCCCTATCGGCCCTGGACGAAACCTGACTTAAGGTCTTCAATACATGGGCCACCTATGATCTAACACTTATCACAATGACATGAAACAAAACTAATTCCACGTTGCTGTATGTTTTCTGGGCATCATTTACTTCTTTTTGTTATTGTAATTTGCTGCCTTATTTCTCTTATCTTTGGTGTCAAGTGACCACCTGCTGTTAACAACTCCATAAATTTATTAATTATTATATTTTAATTAAAAATGATAAAGGTTAAGAGAACAAAAATGATACTATATTGGTTGATCTTTACAAAATATTTATTCAAAGAAAATCAAAATTTAGCATTTGGTCTCGTAAGGCTTTCGATATTGAAAGATATCACAACCATTTGTCATATGCGATATTGATTCAATACCTTCATGCATTTATAATTATCTAACTAGCATGAATGAGAAAATAAAGTATGACAAATAACAATGTTACTTGAATAATCTATAATGCATCAATGTTTCATTTTTAACTTTATTAGTTTATATTTTAGTGCTAATTTACAATAGAAAAATGTGCTTTCTCTTAAGGTGGTGCTATACTAAATTCAAAAAAACCTTCATGGGATTAAAGATTACATCCCATATATCTCATAAACTCAATAGGATTTAAGATAACTAAATGTGTCAGGAGATATATGATCTAGGTCAAGCTATAAATATGCCTAATGAATTATAGTATGCTTAAGATTAATACAAATCTTAATACTTTCACCTAGGTTATAACAATGAAAAATAATTTGTATGATTACAACCAAATAACAATCATCAATATATAACCAATAGTACTAGTTTCAAAATACTCCTACTATAATTATATTTATCAAAAATATTATAGCAAAGTCCTTTAATAAGAGGATCATTTAACATATACTTGGTTAAAAAAAATTTTACTGTAGTGTCACCTTTATATACAAATTTCTTTATAGTCAATTGTTGGACCTCCAAATCATTTGATATCTAATTATTACTACGAAATACTAATGTAGAAAGATCATGTGAATTAAACACAAACAATTAAAAAATTAAATTTCTTAATCAAACAGCATATAACATGCAACAAACTTAACATTCGTAATCAAAGAGGTCTCAAATGTCAATTTAAATCTTTTTTTCACAAACAACTATATATGCTAACATAAGATGTAACTTGATGTAGACTTTTTATCATTTGAACACATAACAAAGTCAGAATCTGTATACTCATTCATATTTGTTTTATTAACTTGCTTTTATGTTTAATATATAATTCTTTATTACTTGAAAATATCTCAAAATTTATTTAACTATTGGTCTATACTTGGGTTAGATAAATATCTACCCAATAGTCTAATAATAATGTAATATTTAGTCTAGTATAAACTTACGTATATATCAGGCTGTCAACTGCATTAAGATATAGAATATTCTTCATGACCTCTTTTTTAACTTCATTCCTTGGAAATTGTGCCAAAGATAATTTCTTTCTATATACAGATCGATGATACACAAGGTTTATAACTGTTCATATTGAATCCTTACAATACGCACATAATATATACTCTTTAAGAGAGAACTAATAAGTTTTGAGATTTGTCTCGATAAATCTGAATACTAAGGATAAAAGATGTTTCACTAAGATGCTTAATGTTAAAAATGATTGGACAAAAGATGTTTGCCAGGATCTTCCTACCTGAATATGCATTATGGATTTCATTTCATCTCTCATTATATCCCACTATAAATCTACATGAGGACCAAAAATGACATCTAAAAGGTAATTGGATCAACAATATGTCAAATGCTATAATCATCCTCAATAAGATA
Organism: Erythroxylum foetidum; assembly: GCA_026546835.1. Taxonomy (NCBI): domain Eukaryota; kingdom Viridiplantae; phylum Streptophyta; class Magnoliopsida; order Malpighiales; family Erythroxylaceae; genus Erythroxylum; species Erythroxylum foetidum. The sequence goes on along the minus strand of JANZLF010000221.1, from coordinate 12,041,971 downwards.
AATTGTATAATTAGATGATATAGCATGCCTCCTTACCCTATCGGATCTCTTTAATCAAACATGTTTAATATGAATATTGCGCCACATAAACCTTATTATCTAATTGTATTGGTTTCTAATCTTATACTGGAGTGGTATTAGGTACAAAGTCTATTGAACCCTAACTAAATATGAGGGATATGAAACCATAGTAGTATTAACTTTGTTATCCTCTCAAATGTGAGAAGGATCAACCTTACCATACACAACATATTTTATAAATTTAATTGTTTGTGATTTCATAATTATATATCCTCTTTTTATACAGTAGAATATGGATCCTTTAGAGTGATATAAATAAATTACAAAATAAGAATATAATTTATTTTTAGAAAGATTATACAAATGTACCTTGGTGGGGCAATCCTAAACTCGAAGATGAGTGACACTAGGTTTCCAAACTTCCCACAGCTTAAAAGATGTTTGGGGTAGTGAATGGGAATCCTTTTGGAATATAAAAAACAATCTTAATATCCTCATCCTAAAGGTATATAGAAGCATAGTCCTACTATTCATGCTCTTCATCATATCTTTTAAGGTATTATTCTACCTTTTATCAATAACTTTCTATTCAATACTATTTGGTATAATAAACTAAGCTACAATTTAAAAAGTTTTCAGGTATTTAGCAAACAAATCTTTTATTATTCAAAAACCTTATATTTGTCATAATACTTACCTCACAATCAGACATGATAATCCTAATTGATTTTTTATTTAATTCCTATATTTTAATCAATAACACATATCTATATCAAGAATAATAATCAATAAAAGCCAAAAAATATATGGAACTATAAATGTTGAGTGAATAAGAACCATATACATTAGTATAAATATTTTCTTAAAATTGGAATTGGAAGTTGACCTCTTTTGTTTTATTTTGGTTAACTTGCCTCTAAAACAATCAATATATGGCTTTAAATTTGACCTAATCTTTTAGGCCACAATATGAATACATTTTTCTTTATTATAAGTCTTTACTAACAATCTTTTTAACAATATATAAAGAAATATGGGTTTCATCAGAAGTTAACACATTATATAAAAGTAATATGATAAAAAAAATCATACCAATATGTTTTACCTTAAAAGATAAATGTACATTAGAGTTATTAATTTCAAAAAATATAATGTTCTCTATTGATAGCAGATACAGAAATTAAACTTCACCTAAAAGATGACATATGGAATATGTTATACAAAATAATTTTAAGTCCAATGTCAATGTTTAGACAAATAAGTGTTACAAAAAATTTACATCTACTTTGTTATTGCTAACCATAAATTTTATTTTTTTAAAAATAAAATTTTATTCATCCTTGATTGCTTATCTCTTGATGTTAGTCCTTACATTATAAAAGCAATACGATTAGAAGGCTCATTATCTAGCCAATAGGAAATTTGTATAGTAATAGCAACATTAGAATCATAAATGATAAAATCCAAAGAATTACTTGATAGTTTCTATTTTCCTTTCCAAACCTTATATTTTATGTAATATTATTCTTTATGCCCTTTCTTCTTAGAAAAGAAGCATATCATATTCTTTATGATGTCCCCAAGATTTCTCAAACCAATGTTTTGTCCTAATTCTTGGAATAAAGGATTTTTAGTAGCCTTACCTTTGGGATTTTTAAGTTTAGTTTTATGTTTTGGTTTAGTGGTTACAAAGATCGTTTACGTTATATTATTTAATTTATTCCTCTACTACTTAATAGGTAATAAGATAATCAATATCTTAAACTTTATCTTTTGAGTTGTAGGTAATAACAGGAATATTAAACTTTGATGGAACTGTATTAAGTGTTTGGTGAACAATATATGTATTAATAATGATTATATTTAAGGCTTTGAGTTTATTCATTAATAAATCATCTTGATGTTATATTCTCTTACTCCCCTTACCCTAATGTAACTCATATAATATCATTTTTTCAAAAGTGTTACACTATAAGCAATGGTCATTCTCTATCAAATACCTTTATGCACATCTTAAATTTTTATATAAAGTTAATAATTATAGAAAAAATAATCACGTACAAAATTAGAGTCTCATAACATATAAATAAAAGAATTCAAATACTAACTAGAAAGACCTAAGAAATGATTATATTCTTAATAGCATTTAAAAATTTTCATAAGCATAAGATATATACATGTATGCATTTTTCTGCATAAGCATAAACCTATGATAAACTTATAACTGAATGATCCAAAATATTTTTGTACATGTTTATTGTCATATAATGATGCTAAAACGTATTATCAATCATCTTGATTTGAGAATTCACAATACAAATGTCTTAAAAAGTGTTAAATCATGCAATATACCATAATTTTATAATTTTAAAAGATAATAAAACTATATTTATCTTCTTTATTTCAAGTCAAATGGATGAGAATTCACTCAATTATAGTTTTAGAAAAACTTTATGTAGACTTCTGTGGAGTTAGATCGTAATTATTGCAAATGTATTAAAGTAAAAAATAAAAAATCAACTTTATTCATCTACAACATCCTAAATTTTATAAGATAATTTAAGGACCATTGTATAATTTTAGAAAATATTGAATTAAATGTCCTATAGTATGATGATGTCAGCATGTGCATAATAAATTTTGCGTTGTCCAAAGACATGAAATGCATGAGGCTTTCACACTAAACACACAAAGATGCATTCTTACCCTTATAATGTGTTTTCAACAGGCATCGACAAGTGCTCCAACCTTATGACGCGCACACACACACATGATGCTTATAGCACGTGCTTAACACACACACGACACATGTTGCATGCCTCTATTCCATATGCCCTAATTGTCTCTGTACAAAAGACATACATTAAGTAGTTGGTGTGCATCTACCTACTTTTTTTTATCTAGTCATTGGAATAAGCAATTTATGGTCATTTTCTCAATATTCTAATAATTTTTCATCGGAAAATCACTACAAAGTGTAAAATATCTATTTTCATATAGAAAACAATTTAGTAATGAATCTAATTTTTTTGAAAACAACAACGTATTACTTTCACTAATTTCTTTATAGAGAAATTAAAACAATATTTGTTTAATTCAAGCAATCATAAAACTGTTATAATACCATATGCAAAAAATAATATGTACTTTATTGATCGGTTCAAGATCAACTATGAATTTGTATAAAATGAAGATAATGCAAAATAATATTTATTTTATTATCCATTTATATTTGTGTAAGTAGTTGGAAATTTTGAATAAGCTTATCGTCTTTTGAACAAGATACTAACACTTTCAAACATCCTTTATAAGTTCATATAAATGATATTAGTAAGATCTATCTACATCTTTTTTAATGTATAGATCTCTTACAAGTCATAAGAATTAAATGTCTTTGATACTTACATAAAAATTGCAAGAAAACTTATACTTATTTATGATAACATTATAGATTTAATAAATACTTGACTTATATTAAGAAGTGATAACACCTCGGAATCTCAACTGCTACATTTTACACTTGGCTACCTTGTTGATTAATTATCAAATACAACACCTTTTCTTTGTATTATTTTTGTTTTATCATGTTATCAGAGTCTAAATTTAGTAGATAATCTCATAATTCCAATATTAAAGACAATCAACATCATATCATAACTAGGAAATTAAACACCAAAGACCAGTAGATTCAACGCAGTAAGAAGGCAATTTCACAAACACAAACATGTCAAAAAATAGTCTGCCTACATTTTCATTCAACCAATTCACAATTTTTTAGCTACACTCTAGATTCTACAAATTACTTAGTATAGAGAAATCAAATACAAGCTATTCTAATTACCTCAAATCTCATTGGTTATGTTGATGGGAACATTTCACCCCCCCACAAGAAAACTCAAACTCCCAATCCACTGAATACGTCAAATGGAAGAAAGTTGACCAGCTAGTTTACTGCTTCCTTACTAGATTACTGTATAACTTAACTGCATAACTTGTACTTAAGCATAACATGACTCGTAATCTCTGAGTAAGACTTAAAGATATCTTAATTGAGCAATCGATGTCTCAAAAATCTCTCCTCTTCCAGAAGCTTCACACTTTGAAAAAAAGGTCTAACACTATTATCGACTACCTCAATGTCATGTCCACTACTACAGAATAAATCATTGTAATTGAGAATTCAATCTTGAATGAAGACTTCATCCTCTTCACTTAAATGGGCTACCTGAAGAATTCAAGTAATTTATAATAGTTATAGAAAATCACAACATGGGAATCACCTTTGTAGAACTCCAAGCGAAACTTATGCTCCATGAATAGCAACTGATTTCCTTCAACGTTCCACCTTCATCATATCTAGCCTTTTTTACCCTCTCCAGCAACAATCGTTAGGGGTAGCAAAAGAACACGAAGATTATGACACTCACTTCCTAGCAAAAATTCTCATGGGCATTAAAATTGACGAGCTAAAAATTGTAATAGACCGCAAAATTTATAAAACTCATCTAGACCTATGTAGTTTAATGAAGCCCAACCATATCAACCCTGTATTATTTATACTCTAACCTAATCCCAATTTTATACCCAAACCCAACATAACTCATCTTATCTTAAGCCTAATTTTAACAATAAATAACCTACCTAATGTCAATTATTGAAAATGGGGACATATTAATGCTTATTGTCACTTTCGGTATTTTAAATCTCGTAACTAATTAACTGGATTTCACCAAACTACAAATAATATTACCACAACCTTCTCTACCATGAATATCCAACTAGATACTAGCACCATTACTTGCATAACTCCAAATTATCATATCGTAAAATTTGTCATACCATATGAAAGATCTAATCAAGTAGTTATTGGTAATAGACACACTCTTCCTATTTCATCCACTAGTACCTTAACCTTTCTCACTTATTCTCGTACTCATCATCTTTATGATATATTGATTATTCCTCTATTACCACTAATCTTGTGTTTATTACAAAATGTCACTGATAACTCTTGTGTCATTGAATTTAATACTTTTAGTTATATTGTGAGGACCTCAAATCCAGGATACCACTCTTTGTAAGTCTCATCCATAACAACCTCTACCCAACGAAGATTCCATTACACTTCATAAATCCTATTGCTCTCACAGCTACTTCAACTTTAATAAATTTGTGCCATCAATTGATCATATGTGTTGATCCACACTATCTAAATGAGGTCATATCTTGCCTTTTAATTCAAATGTCATCAATTCATGTACTTCTTTTCTTCAAGGTAAAAGTATTCGTCTTTTATTTCCTATGTCTTCTCGAATTTTGTCAAACCTTTACAACTAATTCATTGTGATATTCAGGGACCTTCTCCATCTCTTTCCCACTCTGGTTGATATTTCATTATCTTTGTGGATGACTTCAATCGTTTTATATGGATTTTTCTTCTGAACTACAAAACTCATTCTTCACTTCATTTTTAAACCTTTAAAACCATTATAAAATCTCTTTTCCACGACCATACAAACATTTCAATGCGATGGAGCTCCTAAGCTCATCAAAGGTACCTTTACTCACTTTCTTCTTTCTAATGGTATCACCATTCGTGTCTCTTGCCCTTATAAACCTCAACAAAATGGCCTTGCTAAGCATAAAATTCGTCGCATAATTGAAACCAAATTTACCCTTCTCCCTAATGCCTTTCTTCCTAAATTTCTTTGGTTTAAAGCATTCACCACTATTGTTTACCTTATCAATCTATTACTCACTCATGTTCTTCATCGCAAATCTCCCCATAAAGTCGTATGCTATACCAAACTTGTCCTTAGTCATCTTTGGGTATTTAATTATGCCTATTTTCCTTATCTCGGCTCTACTAGTATAAACAAAATTACACCAACTTCTATACAATGTATTTTCTTAGTTGTGCCTCTCAATATAAGGGTTATTGGTGCTTTAATCCTATCACCTCTAAACTATAATTCTCATCATATATACTTCCTTAAACATCTCTTTCTCTATAAATTTCTGCTTGTATCATCTTCCACCTCACCTTCCTCCTCTTCCATTTCTTTACGTTTATCTCTTCCACCTCTACCCTCTACTTCCTTCTCCCATATCACAAACTCAACACAATAACCTACTCACTACATCATAACATGTACCTAAGATTATACACGTAACCCCTACTAACTTTTCTGATTGCATAATCTACATTCTGACCACCCAAAATACTCCTTCAGACCATAGATCCTTTATTCAAGCCAATAAATTTCTTCATTGTTACCAAGCTATGCTTAAAGAGTTTAGCGCTCTCAATCATAATAACATATGGACTTTTGTTCCTCCATCAAACACAAATATTGTCGACTTTAAATGGGTATTTTGCACTAAAAGAATCCTGATGGTTCTCTCAAGTGTTATAAAGACCGCCTTATAGTCAAAGGTTATCATCAAACCTCAAGTGTTGATTATATTGTCACCTTCAGTCCTGTTATCAAACTCTCCACTATTTGCAACATCATCACCTTGGTAATGTCCTATAATTAGGCTATTCATCAACTTGATATTAATAATTGCTTCCTTCATGGTTACTTAAAGGAACCTAATTACATGTCTCAACCTCTTAGCTTTATAGATCCACACCATCTTCGCTATATTTGTAGACACCATTAAGCCTTATATGGTCTCAAAAAAACCTCTCGATCTTAGTTTCATTTCCCAAGTCAAGATTAAGCCCTCTAAATCTGATACATCTCTCTTCATTCATCAAACCAACTCTCACATAACCTTTCTCTTAGTTTATGTGAATAATATCTTAGTCATTGATTCTTCACCATATTTCATTATAATATTTATCTGTGATCTCAACTTTCCTTTTTTTATATATATAAAAGACTTAGGTCCACTTCATTACTTTTTAGGTATTGAAGCTCACACCACTTCTCTTGCTCTTCTTCTCACTCAAGCACAACAACTACAACTATAACAATACAGTGAAAGTTCCATTGATACGCAGGGTCTGAGGAAGTCCAATAGTGTGCAATCATATCTTTAACTGGTTGAGAGGTTATTTCCAATAAACCCATAGGAAAAGAAAAAAAGAAGAAAGAAAAAAACAATTTATACCAAAGATCTCCTTCTTCGAGCTGAATTGATAAATCTAAACCGATTTATATACTATCACTTCATTTCTCCCTTATCTAAAAATCATGATGTTCTCCCTTCTGATCTTACTGAATACCACAGTATTGTTGGTGCTCTTCAATATTTTTGCCTCATCTGTTCTAACATTCAATTTATTGTCAATAAAGTATCTCAATTTTTACAATGTCTTACTAATATTCACTGATCTGCTGTAAAATAGATTCAATGATAGGTTCATTCCACACATTCCTATAACATTCAATTCACCAAATCTCCCTCCCTCTCTTTACAGGCATATTGTAATGCTAATTGGCTAACTGTTCTAATGATCGATGTTCTACATCTAGTTATTATATATTTCATGGTCCTAATCTTATTTTATAGAGTGCCAAGAAGCAACTCATTGTTGCTCAATCTAGCACTAAAGTTAAGTACCAAAGTATTGTTTTTGCTTCAGCAGAATTATGTTAGGTAAGTGCTTTTCCTAGTGAACTAGTATTATTTAATATTCAATCTATCTTTTGGTGTCATAATCTCAATGCTACATTTCTACTCTCAGACCCAATTTATTATTGCTTGCACAAAGCACATTAAAATTGGTGTTCACTTTGTTTGTAATGCAGTTGCTAGCAAAACTCTATTCATTCCACATATTTCTTCTTCTACTCGGATTGTTGACATTATAACTAAAGCTATTTCCTCTTTACATTTCACCGAATTTAGTTTTTCAACGTCAACACAAAAAACAATAATTAATAAATGTATAACAAAAAATAAATTGGAATATTTGTCTCTCCCATTCTCGGTAAACCAGCAAACAAACACGTGACGGGTTTGGTTTCTGTTGCTTGATTATATCAGCCAAGAAAACAATGCACGTAACAGTGGTGTGATATTGTTGGCTCCGGTTTAATCGTAGTTGGTGTAAAATTGAAACGTTGACGTTGATTTTTACCTTACAAGAAAGCAATCATTTTGTATGAAATGAAATCATCTGATTGATTTAACACACTGTAACAGTGATAAGGATTTAACGTTGATATTTTTTAAGATTTCCTTTCAAATGAAGCCTGGCTAGGAATCGCAGACTAGCTAACAAGAATGGAAGACTTGGTGATAAATTGGATTGATTTTCTCATTGCTGCAATATACTACATATATATACACTGATGAACATATCTTCTCCTAAAATAATGCTACAAAATAGGTAACATGTTCCTAATTATACTTCTATACTGATCATACATATAATTTCCTTAATAGCAACATATCCCTAATTATACTCCT
>JANZLF010000221.1:12016253-12026451 GCA_026546835.1 Erythroxylum foetidum | reverse complement strand
ATGTGGGGAAGGTGGTTGATTACGCATATTAGGGTTTGTCAGTTTGGAAAAAGATTGGTACTGTGTGTGAGAATTTGGGCTGCTGCTCTGTTTTCTTTTTATCCTTTTTTTTAGTTGATTGTGTGGGGGTCTTGGAGCAGCTATTTTTCATTGTTTTATCTCTGACAAGCAGTCTAAGTATTATGAGAAATTGCTGATTTTTCTGGTTTCTTGAAGTTGTCTATTAGTTGCGGCACAAAGGAGATTTCATGGCTGATGGGTGCTTGACTTATTGGTGCAATGACTTGTTTATATCAGTGAACAATTTCAGATCTGGGAATTGTCTTTTTCTTGTTTTACTTGTTCTTGCTTTTGAGTAAGAATAGTTAGGAAAATTCTCTGACGAGATTAACACGAGTCGGTCGTGATATCGAGCTTGAAAATCTTTCACGGGTAGCTAGGTTGTGAGTTAGTTACATAGATTGAGTGGTATGGGGTTAGATCAATCTTGTGTAATTTTTGTGAACTACAGTGAAAGTATTCAATCTAGGTGAGGGCCCCGCAGACGTAGGCAAAGTGTGCCGAACTGCGTTACCAAATGCCGGTGTCTTTGTTATTTAGCTTTCATGAGTTTTTACTTTGCTTGTTGGAAAAATAATTTTAGAAAGTCTGCGAAATATTCATAACTTAGGAATTACAATATGACTCACTGACGCCAGTATGGCTTCTTGCTTCCTCACTAGTGTATACGCCTGGTGCAGGGAATTAGGTTCACGTAGTTTAACAATAACTCTAATTTCTGGCCGAAGTCCCTTAAAGAAAAACCCAACCAAGTACTCCTCTAGTAATGACAATTAGTTAGAGTGGTGATCAAATAATGCGCAGTACTCAAGAACCGTCCCCTCCAGCCGTAAATCTTTAAACTCTCCCACTGGGTTGTCGAAAATCTCTGCATCGAATCGCTGCTTCAGAGCCTTGGTGAACTCCTCCCAATCAATTATTTCTCTCTTGTTGCGATTCCTGACGTATAATCTATGCCATTCTTGCGCCTTCTCATCCATATGTAGAATTGCAATGTTCACCTTTGTGCCTTCTGGTGTTTGATCCAAAGAGAAATATTGTGCGCAACGATATAGCCATAATTTGATGTTATCGCTATCAAAAAATAGAAAATCTATCCGGTTCATCCTTGCTAGTATTACCCTTTCTTCTTCCATCGCCCTTTTCGAGCTACTTTGAGACGTCGGATCTACTGTGGCAGCGTTTCTCCTATTTTCTGTAACCTGTGCATCATCATATTTCTCAACTCTAACATTTCCTTCTCCACCTTCTCTGTCCTGTTGTTCATCTCTGCGAACATCCTTTCCATCAGCCCCTTAAGATTGTCCTCCACCTTACGAAGTTCTACATTTCTTATACCTTCGGCCAAGATCGTCTTCCAGAATCGCATGCTCTTATACCAATTTGTTGTGTAAATAAATCAACCAGAAGAATTATGTAAGACCATAATAGATTAAGAAGAATTAAGAAAGAGAAGAAACATGCACAGAATCACGTGAAAGAGATAAAATTCAAATCTCATTCAATTATGACATATTCTCACATTCATTACAACCCAACCTATATACAAGTGGAATATGATATCGTAGTTTTGTCCGTATGATAACAATGGTGGACGTTATTTAAAAACGCTGTGTTTCGTGTTAAACTCTAATGGCTAGTGAAGTTGTCTCCGTGACCGTTTTCTTCTTCGTCTTCTTCATTTGCATTTGTAACAATTTACGAGGATTTCTTAATGTAAGTTGAACATCAATTTGTATGATAAGTTGCTAGAAACTTGGATATGGCTTTAGAGAAATTGAGAATGATACGTTGGAGTTGGAATGTAGGATAAATAGATCTTGGTTTTCGGGAAATCAAAAGTCACGAAAAAGTTTCGTGATTATTCCACTACGGTTCGGATTAAATCCCGACTCGATTTTTCAACAAAAAATACTAATCATTATTCTAGAATCGGTCATAGAGAAACAAAGTTGATGTATGGCTAGCAAAACTCATCATTTCAACGCTCCACTCGATTAAGGGAATAACAGGGTATTGAGGCCTCTGCTTCTCTGCTTACATTATTTGTGTTAATGAATTCAGCTATTAAGAACATGCAACTTTCGCTGATTTTTTGTCAATTTCTTGAAGGCATTAGACTAATATATCAATCTCTTTTTTTTAGTCCTCTGGTTAATTTATTTAGGGTTTTGTGTATTTACATACCGTGTCTGAGTTTGCTTCAAAACAAAGTCTCAATGCTTTCCATACATAAGATGTGGTGCAAAACCACAAAACATGCTTTTAATACAACTTATTCTAGTTCTACCGTATAATTCAGGATATAAAGCTGATTCTTGTCCCTTCAACCTTGTTATTAACCTCGGAAACAAGTGTCTTCGTCGAATATTAACTTCCTCTCCTAGTCCAATTTATAAGTTAAAGGAAGAAATCAACCAGAATCCACAAGCGTGCAAACAATCCAAAGAGCACTATTGTATTCAATCTCCAATCATTGGCCCGTGACCTCCTCCTTCAACAAAACTTCACTCCTACAATTTCCGTTATCCAACAATTGATAAGTTTGTCCTCCCTCTTGCTTCTCTTTGAGACTCTCCTCTATCTTATCCTCCATGATATCTTTAGCGCTCAAAAAGCTCGGTTGGTGGGTTGATGACAGGAGCCTAGCCCACATTCTATCTGTTATGACCACCTGGTGTTGTTTCTCAATGATGCGCTGCAGACCAGCCATCCAAAACCGTTGACACAGTTAGTCAAGACAATGCAATATCAGATTTTGATGTCGAAAGAATTTTACTAGTTTTGGTATAGAAAGTTCCAATGGAATATACTACACTCAAATCCATAAACATAAATAAATTATCAAGATGAAAAGATCTAAAAGAAAGAAAAGTCAAGAAAGGAAGAAATAGAGATGGCAAGAGAGCATAAATAAAAAGAAGTTATACGGAGCACACTGAGCAAATCACTGGATGCGAAGTTAGAGAGTAACTACGTAAAGCAACAGAGCACAGAAAAGATATGAAAATGAATGCTTGAGAGAGAGCCTAAAAAAGGGCAGTCATGAAAACCATATGTAACTTGTTAATGACAAAGAGAGATCATCCCAAAATACAACGTATACAGGGCAAAAACAGATAATCGATTAAAGAAGCAAATTTTAGAAGAAGAAAATCCAATCACTCACATAGAAGGGTATATAAGTCTGTCTCCCATTTACAAGACCGCTTGTATACCCTGTGTAACCAGCCATTGCTCCATGCACTGCACTTTGGGCCAGAAGTGTACAGTAAACATTGTCAGATGCATTGCTTGGAATAGCACGGATCATGTATGTTGGATCTGTAGGAACAAATAATTTATCCTGTCTTAATTATACAAGTCCAACAAAAACTTTTTACTAGTTTAATAAACTAGAAGTAAATAGGTTAGAAGCACGCAGTATCTACCTATGTATTTGAGGTTTATAGTCATCTTCTTCCGCTTTGAAAAATAGTCCTGCAAAAGGAAAACCAATCAATTCTCTAGAAAAACACGTCACCAATCTGAAGATATATGGTGGCTAAAGTTTGAACTTGAGGAGTTGAAGAGTCCAAGCTTTGTGTCTTATATGTGGAATATGCTCTCTCATTTATTATCGTGCAAGGCAGAAGCATTTGATTCAGAATCACCTTTATGCTCTGTGATAGCCACAGTCCAACATCTTGAAGAAGCTTGTTTCCTGAAGCATCCTGCTTGGTCATTGTCCGAATGCTCTCAGATAACAGTTCCTGCCCAGCGCCTTCAGCTATCACAATGACCATATGCCCATGTTCTTTAAGTCGTTTCTCAATGTATTCAAAAAGTCCGCCTTCCCCTTCCAGGTAAAAGGGTGACTCGGGAATCAGGCAACAATCTACATCTCGACTTGCAAGAGTTGCATGCATGGCAATGAACCCTGCACCATGGTTTCATCATATTTCCTTAATGCAAGAAAAATCATAACACGCTATTTTGAATCAATAAAAATTTGGAGAAGACAAAGAAGAGGACAGGGATAGGAAAATATGAAGACTGCTCAAGACTAGCAAGCGACTTGATTCTAATTAGCAGAAAATAAGATACTTATGAACATGTAAACAATAACATTCAAATCACAGCATAAAGCATTAAAATCGGGGGACCTGAGGAAAAATCACTCAAAAAACTCTTGCATGAAAGTAAAACAAGCTCATAAAAAATAATCCAAAGAATATCTTTTAGGTAGCTAAGAGGTGGGGAAAAAAATCGAATGGTACTTAAAAAGCTTGATAATTCACCACATAAGATGAAGTGGCGTATCTTAGACCAGATCGCAAACGGAAAAGATAAGGCCACTTAGTGTTTAAGCAGATATGATGGATGACTTCAAGATATGAGCTGAAGCTTACCACTGTAGCGACCCATTAACTTCACAAGGCCAATACCATTCTCAATACTTTCAGCTTCAACATGTGCTGCATTAATAGCACGTTGAGCCTCCTCAACAGCAGTGTCAAAGCCAAAGGACTTATCAATAACCTAGATTCACAAAGAAGTTTAGAACGCACGACAACTGATATCGTTGATAATGTCCAACAGCTTTCAGATATAAGTTGCACTGTCCAGTGATTTAACTAAAAACTGCCTTAGCAAACTATTAAGCCAAGGAAATTACCGGAATGTCATTATCAATTGTTTTAGGGATTCCAACGACTGCAACTTTGAGACCTCTTCTTCTAACTTCCTGCAAGGTTTAAAAATTGAAGGTTTCATTTAGGGTACAAGCAAAATTACTCCATTTTCAACTAAGTAATTGACAATCTGGTTTTGAATTTTTTTGCCATCACATTGTCCAATTTCACAATCATCATTTCAATTTGTAATTTTCTAGGTCCTTATATTTATGCACTTAATTTGCACCAGTCACTAGAAATCCTAAAGAATCTGTACTTTTTAAACAAAGATCCCATAAATGAAATTACCTCAAATATCACCGATGCCCCCTTCTGTGTGCCATCTCCTCCAATGATATAGACCTAAAATGGAAAAAGAACTAGAAATGAAAATCCATTGATTGGGCAGTTGAACCATTCCTGCATTATAAAGAAGCCAGCCAAGTGATGTATCCAACAAACCTGATTAATTCCTCTGTCCTGAATACTGTCAACTATTTTTACAGTATCATGACCACCTCGAGATGTTCCCAGAACTGTCCCGCCACGTTTATGAATATCATTCACAACCTTTGGTGTCAAGGGGATAGTGTTCCGAGCATAGAAACCCCTATATCCACCCTACAGATTTCACCAGATTATGAGTTGTCAATCACATAGGTTACGCAGACATGTTGAATGGAATTATTACTCTGTTCTTCCCAAAAGATTAAGAAAATGAAAAAAAGTTAAGAAATTGAAAAAAGAGTAAAGTCCATTGACAGGCCAAAGAGTAATTTGAAGTCTTAAAAAGGGAAAAGCAACACTTGAATTCTACAGACCACAGTCAGAATAGCACTGCCTTTGTTTTGGCGCAACCGACCAGGAATTATAATAGAAGCATTATCCAAACGGAAAAAGGGCAAAGGCACATTTCCACATACACAATGAAAAGGAATTCACAAGATGCAGCCAAATAAGAATATGGGAAGAGCAATCTAAGCAACAAAGGTGACTTACATCAATTCCCAGAACTCTCTTAACACCATACATATGGTACAAGCCACACACCAGTTCTCTTATTACGGTGTTGAGTCCGGGACAGAGACCTCCACATGTCACAATACAAGCATGAACTTCATCCGACTCGAAGTACACCTGCGAAACACCCAGCAAATACCCTTATACATAAACAGACAAAAGAATTCGACTAGTCCATAATCTTGTTTGCAAGGCCCACAAACTTATACCTTCTGGCGAGGTCCAGCACGTCGGAAATGTACTCCTCTAGGACTGTCCTTGTGAACCACAATCTGAAAACCAAATGACAAGTGACAACACAAGAAGTAACTAAATTGGTTATAACCCACAAAATAAATGCACCAACAGAACTGATATAAGAAGTCAGTTATCTTCGTTTGACATCAAACACAGAAAAACAGAGCCATGCTATGGTGGAATGGAAGACTAACCTTCTGGGGAACTGTGTCATCCACATGCACAAAGTATTGCCTTAAAAACAATAAAATAAAAGGAAACATTAATCACTTAGAAAGATGTTATGTCGCAAACAGCATTTATGATGGGTCAATGATATAATCATGTATATGAACTTACTTGACAACCGAGTAAGCGGGATTGTCTTGTAACGGATTGGGGTAAGTCTGCCAAGTAATAGACGAAGAACAGCAACAAAAATTAATCACGTAATGATACGCAACGCTGCTCTAAATTTGAACCAGACAAAAAGCAACTTGTGCGAAATTAACAAACTTACAGGAAGATGGGGAAGGTAATCGGTCAAATGAGGAACATCTTCAAGGACGTAACCGTAGTCCCCGGTAACGATCTTTGGCTTGGAGTAGTCTTCTCTGGACCCCATCACACTCGTCGACGATCTAACTGCGAAACCAGTCTTACCCAAACCACCAAAATGGACCGTAAAGGATTTTCTGAAAATCGGAAACCAGGGACAACTAGAACGTGAATCCAACAAACAAAATTCTGGGTTATAATTAGGAGAGAGAATCGAATCCATGCACAGACATGAAAACACAGTTTGGAATTGACGATATAGCTATGTCCATATTTATAGGAGACAACGTTGACCAGATGAGAAAGTTACGACCACGACTATCCCCCGAAATAAAAACAGAATTCCAAAATGAAAACAAAACTATATGAAATAAGCGTTGCTTGCTTCACCTGGTTTCTTCGGCTTTGGATTTCCCGGTCCTGAAAGGCTTTAATATATAAGCAAACAAAAACAGGTGGCCAGAACTTGGTTTTCTACTTTTAGCGGTTTTAGTTGTAAAATAATAATTTTTTTAAATATAAAATTGCAGGTAATAATTAAGACACATTTGAGTTTGACTGGCTTTCGCAGCTTATGAAAGTGGCTGAGACCAGAGAAGATCCGTTAGCTTAGCGTGGAAAGTATGGGCAGACAAAGGTCGTATGTTATGTTTTGAACTGTAAGAAGTTCTAGATTGTCCTACCACTGTTATTGGCTTTGAAAATTGTCAACAGATTTTTTTTTTTTCCCTAAAAGCTGAAAGTCTAAAAGTGAACAACTCTTGCGCGGTGGCTGCGTTGCCCTGGAATGAAGAAAAGTCCAAGAGTTTCGGGCATCGGCCAAGAGTTGCTCTTTCCTTCTTCCTTCCTTCCCACCACCCATTTTTGTCTTCTTTCTTACGGTACAGAAGTTCCATTTTATTTTATGAGCTATGCTTCGTACAATTATATTGTTCTACTTTCATTAAATACATCAGACCAAAATAGAAAATAATGAATCTTCAAAAAACATAAAGGAACTAGTCTTTCAATTATGTTCTTGTAATTTATATATTATTGCTTGAGGATCCATATATGTTAAAATATACTATTATCATTGCATTATAATTCTTTTTTAATTTATGTATTCATTTATTTTTACTTTTGTCTATTTCATTGCATTATTTATTATAATTAATATGTATACATATTATATTTTTTTTTCTTTAAAACATATTAGTAAGGCTTTCTTTGAATTGTAATCACAATTCAATTTACAAAAAATGAAGTTTATTTATTTTATATGTTAGGGATTTACCATAAAAGTTTAATTTAAAATCGAAATGTCCAGCATCAAGAAACTACATAAACAAGGCGATCAAAAAATAGCTTTTTTTCCTTTTATTTTTCTTTTTATCTTTTAAGTGATTCTAAAGTACTTCTTAATTCACATATAATAACCTAGTGCATGGGAACATATGATCAAAGGAGACCTCTTCCTCACGCACGCTGAAAATATATTAAGAAATAAAAAATTGAAATTGCTTCAAAGTTGAAAATGAAAGCCACAAGTCTCTAGAAAACCACAGCCAGGCGACCTGCCATGCGAAGGCAGAGAGCAATAAATCACAGTCACTACGTGACGTATGACGTGGAAGAAATTGCCAGATTGAATTATAGAAAGCACCAGAAGGTGGTGCACGAGGCTTAGGCCTGGAAGATGACGAAACACCTCCTTTGTTTGCCACGCGTGTGGCCACCATACCCGACCCTCTTAAATGTCTCCTTACATGTTCAGTCGACTCCAGCGATGATGTTGAACGCAATTCAACGTATTAGTGCATGCACTAATTTGCTTGTGCAAGTTATTCAAATATATGTTTACTTTTGTATTTCGTTAAAAACTCGTAAAATGGGTAACTTTGTGCAATGAAATAAGAAAAAAATTGTCATATAATTAGCTGTACTCAAATCGTCTTATTATATGATCATGCACATCTGAAAGTGACGGTAATTAAGAGCATAAGGTGTTTTTATTTTAATAAACATTAGTAGAGCCTACGGGTGTTAATATTGATGTAGTAGCGTCGTAATATAAGTAAGTCGATTTCCCATCAAGTTTTGAGCTCAACCGATGAGCAGTGAACCCATCGTAACGATCTTCGTAGGCCGCAATACAGGTCTCAATCACCCTCATTGACATGTGATCTTCTTGATAAAACGGTTGCTCAATAAACTCTTCAAGGGGCATCCACTGCGTCAGAATTTATCTAATTAACACAATGAATTAAGCTCGACCAATTACTACAGAGTGCTAGAGCTATATCAGCTTCTTCATTCTATACATTAATAAATATTGAACTACCTTAGCTGCTTGGATTTCTTTCTCGTCGATTCTGATATTGTAAGACAAGGGCTTAAGCATGCACACGAAGAGCAGATCTGACTTCTCGAAAGCCACCAGATGAGCATGCCTGCCAAATTGTCCCCTCAATTAGAACTTGTAGCACAAAACGTGGGCTCATTTAACATGAAAACATAAATTAAACTAGCTACCTGAGCGCAACCAACTTGAGGAATTTTGTGTCTACCTGCAAAATGTGACGAATTGGTTACCGTAGATTCCGAGGATGTATAATGGAAGTGACCAAGTAACAGGATTATACGAGGAAAACAAAACAAGTGTACTCACGCCAGTTTCTTCCTTTACTTCTCTCATTGCTCCTGAGAATATATCTTCAGACTGAAAAATGATCAAATCAAACGTTGACGATGTCGCCTTTGGGGAAATCAATCTCCGTATAAATAACAGGCAATATATAGTGGAATTAAGACTGTCACCTTGTTAAGGAATCCTGTAGGCATCTTCCAGACAGTGGAGCAATAACAAGGGCACTTTTCTTTCACCGCAAGGACCTGAAAATTGCCGAAATTCCAATTCTTCGAGGCCATGGGAAGATAATATATGTGTATATGGCATACAAGAACTGAACTTAGCACCAAGAATTGTACCTCCCTTTTGTCGTTGATCACAAATCCTCCGACACCGATAAGATGAGAAGGGCTATCAGGAAGCATGCATGGCTCGTCAGGAATCCAATACGTTAGCATCACGTATCCTGGTTCGCAGTGGTGGTAGTTAAAACCTTCCTGGTAGACCAAGGAAAAGGGACATCAGTTCTGGTAGATATTTTCTTACTATTTCTGTTTGAGCTTGAAACATCGGATAGAACCAACATATTGTTAAAATTAATAAAAATTAAATTAAGCTTGATTCTAGAATAATCTTGGAGGTTCTAGCTACAAGACCTTTGATTTTCCCACATGCATGAAATGTGAAGAGTCCAGTGGAATTAATTTGAGTCTTCAATTCAAGCTTTATGGTAGAGTTCTAGAGTATTCCTAGCTCTAGTACAAATAGATGTATGTTATAGCCATTTTTAATCAAGCAAAGTAAAGTGAGTTCCTCTCCTCCAAAGCTAGAGTGTTCTTGTTCTCTCTATTCTCTTGTTTGTTTTCTAACAAAGTGGTATCAGAGCCTAAGTTGGCTAGAAGAGAGAGTTGTGAAAGTCAAGTGAGTGATTCACTTAGAGAGTTTGAGAGAAAACACTTGTGAGGTTGAGAGAGATGGCAAGCAATGGAATGAGTATGTTCCAATTTCCTCGTCTTACTAAAGACAATTATGCGAGTTGGTGTCTCCGTATGAAGGCTTTGCTTGGTGCACATGATGC
>JANZLF010000221.1:11978907-12003869 GCA_026546835.1 Erythroxylum foetidum | reverse complement strand
GCAATGTCCGTGGAACGACGGTCCAACGGTGCCTCTATAACAGTAAAGTACAGTCCATTACTAATTACTCAATTAACTAGTACAGTAATGCATATGTCTCAGTGAAATGATGTACAATGCATATTCACGATTTTCCCGGCGCTAAATCTCAATTTTGGTATCTTAAATTTAATCATATCCCTTTGTTCAATGGTTCGACAAATATTTGATCCATTCCTACAATCCAGTCAATTTTCCTCAATTCAAATTCCCTATAGCAATTTCTTGTTTATCGGGTCAAACCCTCAATTACAATTCCTAATCAAAACTCCAATAGTCTCAATTTGATATTTAGGTCACACTATAAATCATAATTGACCTTAATCTCTATAATTCAATACCATTTAAATCCAATCAAATTCCCATAATTATTCTCAGTTTGTAGACCTCTTTCCCTAGTCCGTAACGAATCTGGAATCACCTCAATTGGAGGTCTACACTAAAGGTTATGCCCAATAATCAAAAATCAATCCCATAAAAATGTCCCATTCGCCGCGACCATGCGGCCTTCACCGTGACACATTCGGGTTGCCCGCCGCGGCGTGAACGAAAACGTTCGCCGCGACACAACTTTTACCCGCTCGCCGCGACGTCACGCGTGGCTCGCCGCGGCGTCAACCAAATGACGCTCGCCGCGGCGGACGAATATATATTCGTCGCCGTTGGGCTCGCGTGCAGGCCGCGGCGAAGACAGATTTCCTTCGTCTTCCCCGATCGCTTTTCCGCCATTAATGATATTTAAAACCTCCATTAACATTCTAACCACTCAATCTAACTCCAATAAATGCCATAAATACACTAAAAAGCCATAATAACAACATTAAACACAAAAACACTTACCAATCAACGATTTCTCACAGATTCCACCGAAACCCTAAAATCCTTTGAAACCAACGATCCACCAAATCTCAAGCCTATAACCTTCACCAATCACCATAACCATGTTAGTCTTACACAATGAGAGGGAAGCTACAAGAAATAATCGAGAAATCTCACCAAAGGGAGAAATCAAAATCGTCGTGGGAGGAGGAGAAGAGAAACTCACGATGCCTTCTAAAATTTTTCCCCAAATTTCCAAGCCTAGATATTTATAGGCGTAGTCTCCCAATTCAGTCCAAATTTCAGTCTCTAAATTTCAATAGTTCAACACATTTATTTCCTATCAGTATAAATTCTAATTTTTCCATTGCCATTGGACAGTTCTTTCAGTAATACACGGTCAATCAGTCAGTCACCCATATATTTCCGGTCCGGACATTTTCTCTCGAATTTCCCGAAAATTTCCTACCAGCCACTATAAAATACTAGTCACTCAAAAACTATTCTCAATCTGTCGATTGAACCCCATTACTCTAATTTCTCAATTAATCACGATTCAGTCAGTCCAGTCAATTTACAGTTCGATCAATTCACCAACCAGTAAATTCAGTCAATTCTAATTTACAGATAAATACCGGAAAATCATGAATGCATGTATCAATGAATTCCTCTATAATTAGAGGCCAGTAACATGATCAATCAGTTAATGCAGTAAGCCCATCAGTCAGTCCCATAATTACCATAATACCCTTGCTAACAGTAACGGGATGTTACACTATTAATCACCCATCCGATGAACATAGGTTCTAGTTTCAATACATAAATATAAGAAAGCATCATATGTATCAATCAAATCTTGATAGGAAAACCAATATCGGGATAAGCCAAAACAATCGTGTGTGACATTACTAGTTGACCAAACTAATGTGCACACCCACCGATACTCGGTGTTAGCTTGACTTTTATTGGTGTTGAGTCCAGACAATAGTCGACAAGAGCATCATAACCCTAGGTGATGACCTCGTCGATGTCCAGACCCTAAGTGTGGAATCACCTGTAAGTCCCGTAGAAAGGTGTCGATACGGCGACTCGATTTTAATGTACTAACGTCAAGGGTATGGGGGTCGCTTAATCAGTTGTGCCCAACACATAATTGGCCAATCGTTATCTCACCAATCATAAAACAAATCATATACAAATATTAAGTATAAAATCAAGTAAGGCATCATGCCTTTATTTATTAGTCAATCCGATAAAATGAAACCTTATCATAGCTTTACGCTAAAAGAGAATAAAAAACATGCATCATATCTGACTCCATTATGCATATGTAAATTCCAAAACATTTTCTCACTAAGTAAAAGCCATCTTTTGTAATCCAAATGCATAGTTGTTCAAACAATGCCATTTATTAAATACATAAGCATATTAGCATCCGTTTGAAATTCAATTCTACCATATGTGGCCTAGGTTCAAAATTCAAATACAAGTTAGCATGCCTGTCTTAGGATGTTCTAATCCTATTTGAGAAATATGGTTTCTTGAACTCACCTTAAAAGAAGGTGTGCACTACTTTATCTTCAAAAATTCTCGGTATGAGCTCCTTGATTCCTAGCTCTCGATCCTTTATACGTAAAAGAAGTACAATGAAATTACTACTTAACATAAATTTTATATTTATACACCATCACACAATGTATAGAGCATAATATCATTCCCTTTAAGCTATAGGATTTAACACTTAAACTCAAATGGTTACTTCCTTACTATCCACAATAGTTTTTCTTTTACATTTTCTAAGGCATTTAATATCTTTAATCCAATACTTACTCATTTCAAAACATAATTATGCCCATGTTTATCCAAACACATTAGGTCATTACTCATCAATCTAAGCGACAATTCAAGTTCACTCTAAGTAAATATGAAAGCATTTTCCAATGCATACCATTACAAAACCTTAAATCCTAAGCCAAGTTCACTTAGGCATTTTAACAAGTACCTAATGTGCATAACTTTCAAGTCACATTTTTAAGACTTTATCTTAGTAATTCGTACTCCTATCTTGTTATATAGTAAACACTTCTAACCAATGACCCATTCCACCAATCCATTCAAACCAACTCCTTTCATTTAAGCTACATTTATCAATTACACTACTCATTACCTTAATCCACTTCTTCTCCCACCATTTCGACCTAAACTTAACCAACACACATCTTGTTCATTCTTTATCATCAATTCACATCATACATGTATAATTAACACCATAGAATTCATTTTAAACCATTAATTTCAAAAGATATTCAAAATTTCACAAACTTTCACCAAAGGGGGACAATTTCGATTTTGTCGTAAAGAACCCTCTCCATGACACATTTCATTCATATAAACCATGTTTCATGCATATTCAAGTATGGAGAACAACATATCTTAACACCAAACTTAAAATCATAATGTAGAGAGAGATGAGACAAAATACTTTCCTTTAGTGATATCTTCAAATCCTTTGAGAATTTCTCAAATATAATGATAGATTTGAGTTCCTTGTCCCCAAATTAGCTTAGAACATCTTGGTTTGGGTTGGAAAATCAAAAGAAGGGTGAATTTTGATGATGGCTAAAACTTCCTCTTCTTCCTCTCTTCTCTTTTCTTCTCCTTTCTTTTAATTAAAAAAAATGTCTTAAGTTCTTCGAAATGTGATGCACGACCATAAGTGAAAGAAAGGTCTAAGAAGATTGACTTTTCTTTGACCAAATGGGGTGAAATTACCATTTTTCCCTTATCTTATGTGAAATTACCATTTTACCCTCCAAACTTTCCTAAATTTGCAATTAAGCTCAAAGTTTTATTTTGATCCTTGAAATTTTGAGAATTATAATTAAGCTCCTTAACTTCATAAAATTACATATTGGTCCTTCAAGAATTGAAAATTTACGTTTAAGTCCTTTGACTTTTAACAATTTGCAAATAGGTCCTTATGTACATCAACTTTTCCAATTAAGCTTTCTAACTATCCAATAAGTCTATAAATCATATCTAATCACCTATAAGGCATTAGAACAAATTTAATTTAACCACCATGGTCATATCCATCCAATGGACTCAATTTTTCACACTTAAAAACTTATTTGTTGGAAATCTCTAAAATTTCACATACCGATAAACTCTAAGTTCATGTAAGGGCATATTACATTATAATTCATTGACATACGTACCAAAAGAACTAAAATTCATCTTTGAACTCATATACAGCCATGTATATATCAATATATAGTAGTATCTCCAAAAACAAAATAATCACCAAAGGGCTCAGAAAGTTCGACGTTACAGAAACAATCCCTTTATAGGTGACCTTTCATAATGTCCCATTAGAATATTCGATTGTTGATGGACTAAGCTTGCTTGCTATCGGTTTGGGGAAGCCTGTACGTCTAGATCCCTACACTATTAAGTTGGATAGGATGAACTATACCAAGATTTGCATCTAAGTTAATAGAGATTAGAAGCTCCTTGAATCCTTACTTATAATGAAGCAAGATATAGATAAATAATTGGATAAAATTGAAATAACCCTTTCATAGACTTAGAGACCCCTAAAATAGGATAAGATATGGAAACCAACAAGGTAGGTTTTAATAAAGGACTATACAATGAGCTTATAAGGCTATAGGAGGATAGGCCATCCTTAAAGGTTGAAGTTGATGCTACTCTAGCACTTAGCTATCCTATGAATGTAGGGGCTAACACAGTAAGGTCAAAGTTGAACTTTATTATAAGGTAGAGTACTCAGGCTCATGATACAAATTTTGAGGCTCTTTCAAAGGCAAACTTTGCTTTCATAGATGTACCCAGTAAGGATCTTGAATATACTCAAAGGATAAAGGCATTGAATTTGATAACAAACTCCTCAGGTGAAGGTGACAAGGTGAAGGACGTGGTACTTAAAGTAGGATGATTGGAACTTTCTAATGCTTAACTCTTTTAGAGCTAGTTAGAAAATTCAAAATTTAAGCCTGTGGCTAATGAATTCATTAAGGTTACCTCCTTCTCTTTTAAAAGAAATTCTAATGGGAAAATAAGTGATTGAGCCCAAGTTTATTATATAAATTGGCTACACTTTTACTATTTTTAATGTTCTTTTTGACTCTTAATTTGTGATTTTGTGCTTTAATTAGTCCCTTACAGTGAGTTTACACTTTATACAATTTGATAGTAAAATTGTCACAAATTAACATTAATTCCATCATAATTTTTCCAAGGACAATTGATACTGCAAATTGTTGTTTCATATTGTAGGGGACAAAGAGAGTCAAAAGGTTGAGAAGAGTCAACACGTCGCGACGCATGAAGAAGTCTGCACGCCGCGACGTAATGCAAGCAGCACGCCGCGGTGAGGATCCAAGAAGTGCATTCTGCGATGCCTACAAAGCATCTCGCCGCGGCGAGGATCAAGAGGAGCACGCTGCGACGCCAACCAAGTAACACGCCGCGGCGAGCAATCCAGGAAGACACATCGCGACGTCAAATAATTCACTCGTCGCGATGTGCAGATGGATACCCGAACTCTAAATAAAAATTTCTCTCACTGTACCGACCCGGCCTGTGACCCATCCTTTAAATCTTGCCGAATTAGGTTAGAACAATCATCTTTTATGGAATCGACATTGATTACGGGAGAAAAAGGAGACCGACGAGCAAAGAGAGAAGAAGAGGAAGCACTCACGTTTACCACCCAAGGTTCCCTGGGGACAATTTCATATAGGTTTTCTTTTCATTTTCACTGCCGACTCCATCATGGGTAGCTTGGATTCATCACAAGTTGTGAAGTTTCCTGTTACAATGCATGGTTAGGCATTCATTTTCTCTTGAAGATGCAGTGCTAATTGGAGTTCATCGAGCTTCAAAAGGGATTAGCTTAATCTGTAGTTTAGCTATGATTTATGAATGCCTAGGTCCAGGATTTGTAACTTGTAGTGAAGCTACTCGATTATAGCTTAATTAAATGTTGAACATTCAATGTGTTGTTTGGATTAGTAGTTTACATTGTCAAGTTTAACTACTTTGTTATGAACAACTGAGTTGGGGTTTATTGCTTTTTAATTAGATTTGCTTAATTAGAGTTTAATTAAGCGTTGAACAATGTAAGGTGTTGTGGATTTGTTTATGCAGAACTTTGAGCTTAAATATATGAAGTCTCATATATGTCCACTTGTGATCTTGTTGATTCTCTTTTATCTGCCTAGTTGTGTTTGATATTGAGTTGATGCTAGATTTCATTTGACCCATTGCATTGGCAAATCCACCGCATACACTAAGATGCTTTTAACAAGGTTTTAAGCAATGGAATTCAATGATTAAAGCCTTGGACTTAAAGAATCCTTTAAGGTTCTGAGGCTCAAGAGCGCTCAATGGGATCTGGAGAAATGGAGTTCTTTGATCAAGATCCTGGACTTAAAGAGAGTCCTTTAAGGTTTATCATTTCAAACTTAGTGATTTTAAATCCACCGCACACACTAAGATGCACTTAACGGGATCTTGAGCAACGGAGTTCATTGATCAAGATCCTGGACTTAAAGAGTCCTTTAAGGTTCTAAGGCTTAAGAGCGCTTAATGGGATCTTGAGAAATGGAGTTCATTAATTAAGCTATAGGAAGACTTAAAGAGGATTAATGCAAGCATACTTATGCCTTGAATTTTAATAGAATATTTTAATTTTCTTGCACCTAAATGAATATGAAAGAACCATAGTGATCCAACAAAACCTTACTAAGGTGTTAAGTCATTTCGGAAATCATATTAGGGTTATAGATATAAACTTTATGAGGAAGCTTTATATCTAGAATAATAAACAACAAAGAGATAAGTTCGTCAAGAAGAAGCTTGACAGAGCCTTAGTGAATAATGAATGATTGGATAAATTCCTAACTAGTTTTGCTAGTTTTGGCCCTTTTCAGATCACTCCACCATAGAAAATTTTCAACTCAATACCAATCCTTCTCCCAAGGCCTCTATGAGGCTTTTAAACTTTGTTTCTAAGCTATAAGGTATTGGGAAAGTGATCAAGAATGGTATGGAGATAGTTTTTATAGGTTAGAAAGGCTACCAAATAATGAGGAAACTTTAAGTAATTAAAGAAAGGATTAAAACTTTCCCCTAAAATATGTGTTCTAATATCAATATTAATCTTTAAAAAACTAAAAATGGTCTCAAACTAACTAAAGAAAACTATTATAAGTATCCTATCCATTTAAATATAAGGGCCTTAGAAACTCATGCACTTAGTAGATACCCGGTAGCCCTCTAATTGAATAATACTTTTCTTAAAAAAAGGGCAAGAGTCAATTGGCTCCCAAGGAGTTATGATAACTTTAAATTCTTCTTTAACTCTATTATGGCTTCAAGGAACAGTAATAAAGTTTTTGCCTGAATAGATATGGATTGACAATTATGTAGATATTGAGTAAGGATATGGATTATAACTTCCAACTACTTCAAGAATCTCCTAAGACATTGCTCTCATAGCACCTCCTCCGTACTTGAACTAACTTCCTTTATTAGTTATCTACTTAACTAGGTCATAAAAGACAACCTTTGTATGGCTTTTTCTAATAAAGAAATTAAAGATGTAATCTTTGTCTTTAACCCTAACAAATTACCAAGGTTAGATGGTTATAATACTTTCCAACATTTGGGAATAAACCTGAAGTCTTGGTTATGGAAACAATAAAAGAAAATTTCTCTAATAAGAAAATTCTTAGGAAACTCAATAGGACACATCTTCCTAGTCCTCAAGAAGAAAATTCCTTATACAATAGTAGATTTTGATCCTATCTCTTATTATACTACAATGTATAAGGTAATTTCTAAACTCTTGGCTTAAGGATTGAAGGTAGCATTATAACATTTAATTAAACAAAGCTAGGGTGCATTTATAAGAGGAAGAACAATTGGTGACAACATAATGCTAGTCTAAAAGTTATTCAAAAACTAATAAATTAAAACCTCTATACAAAGTTTCTCCTTGAAAATATATTTTTCCAAGGCTTTTGACTCTTTATATTGGAATTTCATCATCAATGGTTTGCTGACTTTTAGATTCCCAGAGCTTTTTATGGATTGGATCAAAGCTGTGTAACCATTACTTTATTAAATGTGTTAGTGAAAGGCTTTCCTTTTAAGATCTTTTATGGAGCTAAAGGATTAAGGTAAAGGTATCCTTTTCACTATTGCTATGGAAACTCTTATGTGGTTAAGATAGATACCTTAGGATCCTTTAAGTTCCATTATAACAGTAAGGAGCTCAAAATTAGCAATTTAGCATTTGTGAATGATTTAATGTTATTTTGTGATGTGGATCCCAATTCTTTTTAATAATTCGTTAGCTCCCTCAATCAGTTTTATAAAATGTCTAGATTGAAAGTCCCTAATGTGTCTTATGCAACTATACTAAACTCTGTATCAAGTCCTCATATTTATTATGCTCCTTTTACTAATAACCATGAAGAAACTAAGATATGTAAACTTTACCCCTCAGTTTGAATATGTTAAAGTTAGAATCAATTCTTAGCAAAGAATATTCTTTCGAGTGTTCGTAGATTTAAGTTGATTTCCTTAAATATAAGGAATATCCATATTCATTGGAGCTTATATTTGTCCTTCCTCAAAAACTGGTCAAGGAAGTGGAGAAGCTTATCAAGAATTATCTCTAGACGGGTACTACTGATAACTCAAAAAATATAAAGTTAAGTAGTAATACTTGTGCACTCTAAAGCAAGAAGGAGATACGAAAATTGTTTCTATTCAAGTTAAAAATTTAGTCTTATTAGCCAAGAAGATCTGGAGATTATTCAGTAATAAGGAGGTTATATGGTACAAATAGATGCATGAATACTATCTATGTAGAACTAGCTTTTGGAGCCAATAAATAAGTACAGAACATTCTTGAAGTTAGATTCAAATGTCATCATTAAAAGGTCAATTAAGCTCCTCTTTTAAAAGTGTGATAGGTAATGGAGATCATAATTGGTTTTGGTGGGAAAAATGGAGTGAATTGGATCCACTACATATTAGGGGGAGACGGACATCCTTAAACTAAAGGTTCACTTGCATGCCAAGGTTAATATCATCATAAGTGGTGATACGTATAGATATAACTTCACAGGAGCTTCATCTTATTAGCCAATCTACCTACTAATAACCTTAACCAATGTGAGAAAGACCAAGTTGTTTGGTTGAGAGATATCTCTAATAGATTCACCAAAAATATAGTTTGAATCTATTTAGAGACAAAGCCTCAAAATTCCACTGGTATGAATTGGTTTAAGCTGAATCTCTAATCCAAAACGCCTCTTTTACTATTTAGTTATCTATAAAAGGAAGATTGAAGACTAAATATTGGTATTATGGCATAACTAACCATCGTACTTATGTTGTCAGCTAGTACTAGGATCCAACTCTCACTTATTCTTCTAGTGTGTTTATTCATGGACTTTATAGTCTAGAATTCATCACCTCCTTCATCTATATCGCAATGAGAGAGATTGGCCTTTTATTATATAATGGGCTAGTTGTATAATCAAAAGTGTGGGATAAGAAAAATGCTTTCTCAAAACTACTCTTTTATGTTTATGCTATCTAGTGGGAAAGGAATAATAAAATATACAAAGGAATCGCCTTAAACAAACATGATCTTATAAATAAGACAATCTATTAGATAAAAGAAACGTTCATAACTAAAAAAAGGATACTTAGGTATTAGCATACTGACGAAGTAAAATTTGGACTTAAGGAATTTAGAGGATATATGATAATTGTTCAACTCATAAGGATCAAAGATTACAGGATGTTGGAGACTATTTTCCAATGTTAGGAGACTAGATATTGGCAAAAGAGATGCATATCTTAAAGTATATAAAGGGAAACAAATACCCAAGTTCTATAAAATTTCAATTACTATAGTAAAAGAAGTATCATAAATGATGAAAATCAAACTCACATGGTGGAGTGAGAATCTTTGAAATCCTAGTAATATGCCACTCCTCCATTCCAATATAGGGTTATACCTAAAACACAAAAAAGAGGTTATTTAGTGTTCATAATAGTGGCATGTAAAGAAAGATTCATAAAGAATAGGAAATAATGATATGGGAAGAATTAAAATATCCATGTTTTACCAATATGCAACATGGTTAATTAGAGTCTCATATGACTTCCAGTTGGCATAATAAATAGAAAGAGTTACATTTAGTTCAGACTCCTATATGTATCTTAAATATCTTATGCTTGCTTATGTAACATGTTCAAATATGATGGGCACCCAGTTGTTAGTTTCCTTTTATCCTTTAAGTTTAAGGTCCAAAGTGTATGTGTATAACCTATAAGTTATATCCTTAATGATACTCTAGCAATCTTTTGTAACCTGGCCTCAAAATTTTTATATCTTTTATTAATTCATTATTTTCATTTTCGAAAAAATCTTATCCAGAAGAATGACCCATTCTCTAATACTTATAGCACTAGTTAGAGGAACCACCTGCACTTTTCCTATGGAAACAGTTTCAACCTTGCACCTTAGAATAGTAAATAGCTACTTGGTTTCCAACCTAGACCATATATCCCCCTCCTTAGAAATCTAGCCTAGAGTCTATACTAGAGAACTTCAAGACTAACCAAGTTAAGCAAAATGAAGAGTTGAAAGAGGAGAGTAAGAAGCTTATTTTTTAAAATAGGCTCTATAGCTACCCATAATAAAATACTTAAAGCCTATATTGTTGAACATGTCAATGTCACCATTAGACCACCTAGTTAATTATCTAGCAAACCTGAAAACCCTATATAGCATTATATCATTATAATGTTGAGGGATGATGAGATTTTAGAGAGCTTTAGGTTGGAGAAGATTGAAAGTGAGGGAACTAAGAGAAATAAGACATATGACAAGGAGGAGAGAAAAATTGAGGGATAGAAAGAAAAGAGGGCGAAGAACTCAAATACATTCCCCCCAAATTTATATAGGCTATATATACCTTTCCTCTAAAGTTTGGTTAAGCAAAAACTAGATAAAGAATTTGGGAAGTTTTGAAATTTTTTTAAAAATTTTATATTAATATTTTGTTTACGAATGCTTTGAAACAAATGCCTTTTTATGTTAGATTCTTAAAGGAAATATTATTAATAAAAGAAAGTTGAAGGAATATAAAGCTGTAACCTTGACTACGGACTACTAATTCATGATCCAAGACATACCACTTTAAAACTTAAGGATCTCAGTAGTTTATCTATTTTATATTTTATTAAAGAAATGGGTTTTGATCGTATTCTCTATAACTTAAAGGTAAGAGTTAGCCTTTTTCCTCTCTCTATCTAGACAAGGGTCAATATGGGTAAATTGAAACTAACCAATATCTCATTGTAGTTAATTGATCAATCTGTTAAGAAACCAATAGGTATATTAAAAGATGTTCCCTTAAAGATTGATAAGTTTCTCATTATCATATATCTTGTGGTCTTAGATGTGGATGAAGATAGAAATGTGCCCTTGATTTTATGATAACCTTTCTTAACTACTTCTAGGGTCTTAATATATGTGTATGAAGAGAAGATAACCCTAAGGGTTGGAGATGAGAAATTGGAGTTTAGGAAATATGGATCAAATAATCTTATTAATAATAAGTGTAATTAATAATGGTCTTTATTTTGTTGTGGTTTACAAGGATACATCTATGTAATATAAGAGGTTAGACATCGAAAAAAAGAAGGTATATATCCCATATAAGAGAATGTAAAGGAGATGGGCAAACCTTTCATGAAAAAAAAATAATATACCAGAAAGTGTATCACTTTATTAAAAATAAGAAGAAGACTAAGGTAAATAATAGAATTCATGGTAGTATACATCCTAGAAGTAGGGATCCAACAAGTTGAAGTTAATGAAAGAGGTCATTTTTATAACTTAAGATAAACACTTATTGGGAGGCAATCCAATACGTATTTACTTTTTATGTTCTAAACTTTAGCATCTTTAGTTGTTTTGGTTACTATTTATTGATTTATTAGTATTGTTCTCTTTTTCTAAATCTTACTTTATTGAATCTTGTCTGAATTCTTATGTTAAATGTTTAGGGTTAGTACATTTTTTTACAAGTTTTTAGGAAAACATAGGATTAAAATTACCCCGTATCTAGCCCCATATTGATCCACTAGGAGAATCAAAATGTTTTGTATTTGTACATGTCAGCTTTACGAAACCGTGTAGAGATTGTGTAGCAGTATATCCCATCGTATATTTCTTAAGATAAACTTGTTTTCTCCTATAAGAAAATACCAAAAATTCATATAATAAGCCACTTTTTAATACCCCACCTACACAACAATTTGTCTTAATCCGTGTCCAGTATTATACCTATTGGTAAGTATAACATGGCCCCGTATTAACTCCCATATATAAGAGCTAAAAAGAAATAAAATAGACAACTTTTCTACATAGTACCTATATGACCCCGTGTATAACCTATGTTCATAACTTGACTTTTCTTATACTTAATTCGAACAACATTATCCCATGGCAATTAGTGTATACCCTTATGTTCTATCTTACACCTTACCATGTAATTCCCATGTTACTTTTGTTTTAGATACACAGCCTTATATAATATAACATATACTTATATTTTATGGTACATGACATCTAAATGATATTATGCAAACGTCGTATTCCTCCCTATAAAAGGCATATCCATTCATGTTATCTCAATTATAACCACCTTAATCTCCAGTTTTCTCTAGATTTTTTGTTTTTTAAGTTCTTATACTGATTTTCCAAGAATTTTTTATTCCACTCCTAATTTTATTATTTTGATGCATTATGTATTATTTATAGTTATGAATTGTATTTTGTACTTATTGATGATTAAATGCCATATTGCATGATTTTTAGGGTTCTATAAAAATGACGTAGATGAATTGTGAACTATATTTGTTATGCATGGTAAAAGATGGTTAAACAAATTATCTTGGATGCTTTAGTGCTTTTAAATAGTAAAGTTAGTTAAATTTCTAGATTAGGCTAAGGATATAGGAAGTTGAAATTTCTAACAGTGGAAGAAAGAGTGGGGATAGATTAAAAGTCCATTATGAACATATTACAATGCTAATATGTGTAATTTAATCAAAAATTCAATG
The DNA here is from genome assembly GCA_026546835.1 of Erythroxylum foetidum. Classification (NCBI taxonomy): domain Eukaryota; kingdom Viridiplantae; phylum Streptophyta; class Magnoliopsida; order Malpighiales; family Erythroxylaceae; genus Erythroxylum; species Erythroxylum foetidum. The sequence goes on along the minus strand of JANZLF010000221.1, from coordinate 11,990,828 downwards.
AAGTTAGGGATATGTTAGAGAAATATGAAGTTGTCATTGACATATAATTAACTCACCTATAATTGTTAAGATGGATGATTTTGAGGTGTATGATGAGGTAAAAGGTCTTTCCAACTACTTGAAAGAGCTAAATCTAAAGGGCATTATAAGAGAAAGAGGCAGAAGAGGAGTTAGAATGGAAAGACAAGGAGGGAGCAGATTTGAGATAGGTCATAATCGAGGGTATGAAAAAGAGTGAATAATAATACAAGTAACATTAAGATCACAATTCCATCTTTTGTAGTAAAGATAAACCTAGATGTCTATTAAGAGTGGGAGAAGCATGTTGAACTAGTTTTTAACTATTTTAACTTTTCTAAAGAGAAAAATGTTAAATTGATTGCCACTAAGTTTTGTGATAGTGTTATGGATTGATTAGATTATTAAATTCTTACTAGGAAAAAAAAATACGTGCCACCTATTAGAATGTGGGGGAAGATGAAGACGGTGATAGGAAAACATTTTTTGCCAGGTTCCTACTATATGAATTTCTATTAATGACTGCAAACATTAACTTAAGGTTTCAATAATGTAAAGGAGTATCATAAGGTGATGGAGGTGGTCATGGCTAGGGAAAATGTGGAGGAAGATTGAAAGACAATAATTGGTCATTTCATTTATAGAAAAAAATTTAGAAATTGACAATATTATCCAATTAGACCATTATGTAAAGTTGGAGGATGCTAGACATATGATCATAAAGGTAGAAAGACAATTTAAAAAGAGGTTTTTTTAACTATTTTAGTCTTTCTATTACAAATTCATCATCATGAAGCAAACTATGGAGTAAAAAAGATAAGTTCCAAAATATAAATATAAAGTGACTAAGTCAAAAATGCAAGCACTAAATAAGGAGAAAGCTAAATAAATTCCACTTTAATAATTAGGAATCAAGATATTAAGTGATTCAGTACTCAGGGAGAGGACATATAACTTTATAATATCAACATTATGTTTATGTTTATAGCTGTCACATAAATATCAGGGATGTCAACATAATTTTTATAAATAAAAATAATGAAAATAAAGAAAAATAACTTATAAGAATATTCTTCCCTATAAAAAACCATTGAATAGTTAGGCTAGACTCATAAACTAGAGTCTTTTAAGGCGAAAAAAAGGGTAGGTTGTGTTAACAAATTTTTTGAGTAGGAACTTTAGGGTTGCATTATTTCTATCTCACTAAGAAAATCTCTCATCTAACCCCCTTCAAATGACACTAAAAGGTGATATGCATTTCTTGTTTGACAAGAAGATAAACTTGTCTTTTCAATCTTATAACCCTTTAAGAATCATCAATAATTGATACCCAATCCTTATGCTCAAACTAAACCATTAGTTGTGAGTCTCCATAGACTTGCATTAGTGCATGAACTTGAACAACAAAAGACTGTGGAGCACCTTCTAAATATGATAGGTAATAATGAATCTAGTTAACAAGCTCTAAGCATAAGGATTAAGTTGACTTTTACTAGAGCTATTAACTTGGGATTTTGAAAAATAGTTGGGTCTAATGGAAATTGCATCCTACACTTAAATATTTCATTATACAGCCCTACTTTTTTAAGATTTAGGAAGCTTATGTGCTCATCCTCAGGATTTGTCAATTTTATCTCCTCAATGATGTAAAATTTTTGTCATTTAATTAAGGTTAACTCTCTTTAACTAATTCGACTTCAACCTTGGTTCAAAATTATCATTAAAATCACTAGGAAAAGAGACTGAAGAAGAATTATAGTCATATAACCTTACCAAATCTAACTAAGCCAAGTTCATATGATATACTTAAAAAGGGTCTATTCACGAATCATCACAATTATACCCAAATTCTTTTGAGATAGGTTCATAATGATGGAAACATTGACTTTCTATTAGTCATGTGAAAAGTAATTCCTAAGTCGAATAGCTATACATCATAAATTGACTTCTTACCTACAATTGTTGTTGTTGTTTTACAATACAAAACATTATCATCGTATAAAGTACTTGTAACATTTCTTTAGGGCTAAAAACTTTTAACTTAAATTCTAACAATCTTTTTTTAAATAACCTTTCTTATTATCTTTGTAATATTTTAAAATTTTCTTTTTTTATTTTAATCTACCATGATTTTTGACTCCCACTTGAACTAAGTTTTGCTAATGTTTCTTTTACCATTGTTAAGGCTTTAACTTGCAAACCAAACTATTTATCTTCTTTATTCTTTTACTATCCTTCTTCCTTTGTATTTGCAGCTACAACATCATTGATGATTATTAATTATTAATTATGTTTCAACTATATTGACATTAAGAATTTTGTAAACTCTAAAATAGAAGTTCAGTATATTTATATGACTTTATTTTATAACTAGGAATTGAGAAAATATAATAGTTAAATTATTATTGTGTTCAATCATTTAAATAGATTTTGACATCTAAAAAATATAAAGTTTCCTTGACAAAAATTTATTGTGAAGTGATTTGATTTCATATAATTTTATGAGATGATTTTCATATATTTTTACTATTTTTTATCAACTAAAATTAGACGAAAATTCTTAATAATATTTACATTCATTTCATTTCACTCTGACACTATTGCTCATGCCCTAGTTACTGTCTTCTATGACAAATCACCCAATATAGAATTGAAGGCTACTTGATGTGATTTTTTTTCCATTTTAATAATTATGCTGCACTTTATTTCCTTTTTGGTCTTCAATAAATTGTTGTGACATGCGAGTCTAAGCTTGTCATTTGTTTCATGATAATATATTGTGTTTTTTTTACGTAAATATAATAAGTTACTTGAATAAAGATCCCAATTGATTCTCCTTTGTAATAAATATTTTTGTTTATTTATATTTATTCCCTTTCACATCTTGTTCATTGGATGAAATTTTCCTTGAGGAATATATGGATGTGATGGTATAGATCAATGTTGTTCGTAGCAAGATTGGTTTTCAGATGACAAGGAATGATATACTAAAGGAAATCATCAAATAGTATCTAATGTCATGGATACAACGTTCAAGAGCAACTTGGAATGTTTAAAATCGATGGGGTTAGTTTTTGCTTTCATATGGTTGTTAAAATGATTAGTTATAAACTAAATGATTTTGTTTTGTTTCTTATAAACTAAACAAAATATACAAAAAATAAACATACATATTCATCATCGTATCCTTTGCATATCATCATGGTATTAGCGCCAACAAACTAATTCTTCATAACACTCACATTCTTCTCCAAAACATTGGAAACATATAGACTTAGCAAAATCCGTAAACATTAGAAACATACACATATACATGAGAAGTTGTGGAATACACATTGACAAAACACAAATCATCCACATTACCATTTAACCACATCACTAATTTTCAAACTACATAATTAGAATCATCAAATTACCTCATCAACCAAAATCAAATTCAAGCAATTCTTGTCATCTTTGACCTTTGAAGCTATGTTGATGAAACTGTCCTTCCACCTAACATTACCCTTCATCTCCAAGTTCTGTTAAATGAAAAAAAATTCAATAGATTATTCTACTAGTTCCTAGCGACTTCCTTATCCAACTTTATTGTGAGATAATCTCTCAGCTTTCATAAAGCTTGTGACCTTTGGGATAAGTTAGAGAACCACTTCAAGTAGCAATTGAGTTCTTAACGTTCCCTTCTTTAGCAAAAAATTCACACTATGAAAAAATGAGACAACTTTGTTGTTGATTATCTTACTTTTGTCTCCACCACTACCAATGAGCTTTTAGCCATCAAAGACCAAATCTTTAACAAAAATCTTGTCCTCTTCACCCTGAACTGACTCCTACTAGCATAATCACTATGGAGCATCGTGAGTCACCCATCACCTTTGCCATACTTTGGGTGAAACTCCTTATTCATGAGCAACGAATTCTTTCTTACTATACTCATGCTCCACCTATCACAACTTTTGCTGCCATATTTGTTGGAGGATGCTCCTTCCATTACTTTAGTGGCCATGACGCCTCTAGAGGATGACAAGGACCAAATGCCCATCGTCCTAATCGTAATACCAAAATGGGGCATAAGCCCCTTATTTCAATGGGCCTATTAATCATATACTTAGATCATAAGCCCAATTTTAGCCTTTATATGGAACCTTTTCCTACACCAATCCAACCCATCATTTTTTCCAAACTCCCACAATCCACCAATCCTTATAATTGTACCAGGTCTAATTATCAAATAAAACCTTATACTTAGTGTCAAATTTGTTAGAAATGGGACCACACAGTTGCTCATTGTTACTTTCGATATTTAGAATCTCAAATTCATCTATTTACATATTCAGTTGATCCCAATACACTTTTTATAGACTTTTTTGCCTCGAATCTCTAGTCTTCGCCTTATAACTCCCTTTTTACCTCTAACATTATTACTAAATGGCTTCTTAACACTGGTTTCACTTCTCATATGACCCCTAATTCGTAGTTCCTAAATTTTGTTACTTCGTACTCTAAATTTAACCAAGTCATTATTGGTGAACAAACACTCTCAATTTCTTATACTGATATCTTCTCTCTCACACTTATCCACTTTGCCTTAGTGATGTTTTAGTTGTTTTATATCTTATTTCTAATCTTCTTTTTGTTTCCAAATCTATAAAATATAGCTTTTATCTTATTTAACCTAACCGTTTTGATTATATTATAAATGATCTAAAAACCAAGATATCGCTACTTGAGAGTTTCATTCATAATAATCTTTATCTCATAAAGGTTCCTGTCTACTTCAATAATCCACTTGCTTTCATAGTCACCTATGGTTCACTCTCTTTATGGCATCAAAGACTTAGTCATCCCTGCTTTACTACTTTGTCTAGCTTATCTCTTGTCTTGTATAGGAAACGACATATTTCACATAATTATACCTGTTATCTTGAAGGTAAAAGTACTTTACTTTCATTTCCATTATTTATTCAAGTCTCTAGTACACTTTTCTAACTTATTCACTATAGTATTTAGGGACCCTTACTGTAATATCCAGCCTCTTAAAATTGTTAAGAGATTAAACTGTTAGATTGAGTCATATGAGTTATTTTATTTAAGAATTTACGAGGTGTATTTCATTCATATACATAATATTCGTATAAACATATAAATAGTGATCTAGAAAATATTGCAACATAGTATATGTACTCAATTGACATGTTCCTAGGTATGAAAGGCTTTTACTGATCATGATGTAACTGTGTGTTGATTTTTTCTTAAATTTTGCTTTGATGGAATATAATTAGTAAATTGGGAATTTATTGTTACAATTGAGTAATTGATGAGGTGATATGTACATCTAGTCTAAGAAAAATGTTAAAGAGCTAGATAAATTGATACATGAGAATTTAAGCTGATTAGGTCTATGAAATGGTGACATGTGGCATTAGAAATAAGTGACAAATGGCTCGAATGGCTTGATTAATTAGATGACAAGTTGCTTGAGTATATGAGGGATAAGTGCCCCTTTAAATTTGTGATAAATGGCACTTTAAACTTGTGACATGTGGAGCTTTAGAATGGTGACATATGTAGCTTTACAAATGATGATATATGTAGCCTTATAATTGGTGACATATGTAGCCTTACAAGTAGTGACATATGTAGGCTTAAATGAGTGACGTGTCGAGCCTAAAGTAAGTGACACATGGACCAATAGAATAGTGATGTATTGACTAATAGAAGGATAACATATGTACCCATAGAAGGGTGACAGATGGACTAATAGAATAGTGATTTATAGATCAATATAAGGATATATATGTACCATTAATGATTTATTAAAGGCTGAGTATTGGTTTTTAGTCTGTTTTTTTACCATAAATAAGACAGAATTTGGATGAAGATTATATTTTAAAGGGAGGTGTTATTTATGTAATTTTTAGATATATTAAGACTAATGAAGTCTAGTTTCAAGGGGCACAAGAATCATGACATTTGAATCTTTCTAGAGAGAGTTATGACTAAAAGAAGATAACTTGTTCATAAAGGAACATTAGGAATAAAATAATGTGAACATTGCACATAAGGGTAGGTTAGCTTGATGATTGAGGAGATATTAAGCTGAACTAGAAAGTGAATTATTGATGTATTGATAATTTCAATATTCAAACAATTGTGATATTGATAATTTCAGACAATTGATTGTTCGGGGAGTTCAATATTTAGAACTGTGTTGGGAGTGTTAACTATGTGTATGTGAATGTAGGAAATAAATGCTCAACTAAATGTTGAATACCGAACTTGTGTCTGACAAATGTGATAAATGATTGTGTACATTGGATGAAAGTGATTGCTAGTAAATTATGTGAATGACGAATGTCGTAACATTGATATGCATAATTAGATAAAGGAGTTATTATCGGAGTGACTAAAGTGAAAAAGAAGCTTAAAGCTCATAAATGTGCACACAAAGGCATAGGCTTAACGATTAATAAGCACAATATTCACAATGGGTATGGGACAATATATGAAATGAGCCTGGTATCTACAATAGGTACGGGACAATATCTAAAATGAGCCTAGTATTCGCAACAGATATGAGATAGTTAAATAGGCGATTGGTCACAACAAAATAAAAATGAAAGAGGAGTCTTATGTGCATTTGCATCTATAACTTTACATGTACCATGTGAATATTTACAAAGAATGACTAAATTGAGTGGATATAATGATATGCTATATTTGTGTACATGTGGAAGATATGAATGAGATGAAATGGGTGACTAGATTATCTTGAAATGATTATATGAAATGTTTGTATTCATAATAGGCATGTTGAAATATGATGAATACTACAATCAGGTACTAAATTCTGAACAATATAATATATAGGAGTTGATTATAAATGATGTGAGATATTGATTGAACTATGTTATATACTTGTGACATTGATGTCTATTTAAGTGAGCACATCGATGATGGTTCACTCACTGAGTTCGTAAACTCATCAAAATTGCAATGTTGGTTTTCAGGTTAAGAGGAGACTTAGCTAGTCTAGTTAAAGTAACTTCTGTATTTAGACATAGGTCAGAGACAGGATCAGTTGTAACTGCAAATGTCTTAGTTATGTTTTACCAAGGACTGTATTTTTCAACTGTTGTATATTGTACATATGAATTTTGGAAATTTAATGACATTTGAGATTGTATATGTTTGTGAATAAATTTGGAATAATATGATTATTGGAATGTTTTATGTTATATGCAATGGATTAAAAAGTAAAAATGAATTGATTTAACCATTTTAACATGACATTTTCATAGATTATGTTCTAGAATATCCTTCGATATGTCAGGTATATACTTTATGGGAGTGGTATGTTACATTTTGGTATCAGAGCCCAAGTTTAGCATCATATATGGGCATTTATCCCAATATATGTCAAGATAAATGCATCTTAAAATCATGTAGTGACAACTGATCCCTAATCTTAGTTGCATTTAAGTAAGTCACACACATGAACACTCGTTAAGAGTTTGAACTATTAGAAACAATGAGAATAATGATGATATGTTAGAGTTAGAGAAAACGAAAAGTTGTTAATACTGTGAAATAGCAAATTTAGCAAAGATTGAAAATGTGTTGGAAAACAAAAGGGGGCAGTAAAAGTGTTGTATCAATCAAGTGATTGAATATTCATTACATAGGTATGGGAGATCTTACATGGTTTCATGGTTATATTATCGAATATGACATTAGTCTTAAGCTGTAGTTGTACACATTTGAATTGATGTGAATGTGAATACATTTTCGTGGATTTGACTAAGAAAACTATAGATGTAGGTGGAAATGATAAGATTTAAAGTGTACAAACAAAATTCAAAGAAAACCAAAATTTCTCTTATTTTAAGAGGTTGAACTTAGAACTGAAATGGTTGTTTGACTATCGTGTTAAGAGCTTATGATTTAGTATCAGGTTATATCATTGAATTAGATATCAAAATTTTCTGATGGTTATGTGCCGTATATTTTTGAATTGATTAAGAATATATTTATGTAAGATGAAATAATTGATAACTAGGAGAGGAAATAAATGATAGTGATATATTTGGAAGTCCTTGAGTTTAAATTGACCATTTATTGTGAGTGCACATTCGATAATGTGATTACCTTGACGAATGATGCTACTGAGCATATATGTAACATGCTTGGATATTGTATATGGAGTGATCTATGACATATTAAATACTCTTAAGCCCTAGTCCCCATAGATTTTTTTTTTTTTGAGATGACTCAAAGTAGCACAGTGGAAGCATGGATTTATGTGGATGTATTGAAATGGTAACCAATAAGGATAGGTAACTTTTGTATAGTCATAGGATACCCAAATGTTATCCATAATCAATTGAGATTTAGATATCATCAACTTGAGATATTAATTGGTAACCTTTTGAAAATAAATCTCTAAATAAGATGTAATGGTCTTAATGGTACTTATTAAGGCATAAGAGTAAATGAGCATGCTTAATGCATCATTGAGCTTTAGTATATATAATATTATGATTATGAAGATATGAGAGAAATTTATTTTGTTGAAATATTATGAATGGTTGAAAAGCAATGATGAATATAGTTGACTGAGAAAGATTTTATGAATAATACAAGTTACTTTGGAGAGAAATCTTCTTTTTATAAAGACTTTCACTAAATTATTTCATGTAGATCAAATGTTCCATTTTTAGGAATTGGTGATTATTGAACGGATCAAAGGTGAATATTGGAGTTAGATAATTATAATACTCAGGGACAAGGAGCTGAACATAATATAGAGATTGTATATATTTTTGTTGTTGTAAAGTATCCGAATTATGTTACTGAGTCCTTGAATTTGAGATGATGTTACTGCTATTGCTTAAGGGAATTGCAAACATTGTATAGAGGATCAAACATATTAATAATTGTTGATTTTTGTGGGTAATTCAAAATCCAAGATTGAGAAATGCTAGAAAATATTCACATTATATATCATGCGAAATGTATTACTGGAATGAAATAGATGTGATCTCTGACTTTGTCAAATTGGAAATATGAGTTATGAACATTGATATATTGTCTTGTTTTGTGCTATTGTTAGATATTAATTGTTTTGTATGAATGGATATGTCTTGCTTAATGTTGAGATCTTTAAGTGTATGAATTGGATGGTATTATCCTACAAAGATAGAGTGTTAAGTTGTTATTGCACAATGATACCTTTACATGTGATGATCAACTATATCTACCTGTTATAGTTGATCGGAGACTATAATTAAGATACTTGTCATACTTGATATTATGAAATATTTAATGATTAGCAGATGTAATTGAGGTAGCTCGTGTTACAAAAAAAATTAAAGTATGAGAAATGGAATGTAGCTGTATAGAAATTGCATATTAAAAACACTTACGTTATATTTGCAATCTATATATTAATTTTCTTATAATTGACTGCTCTATAATAGAAATTGGTGGCCACTTGTAAAGTTTAGTTTGAGACTTGCAAAATATAGCTTAAGGTTTATTTTTGAAGAAGAGAATAAATCCAGAATGTGTGGTTACTATAAGTGTAGAACTTCTGAAAATGTTGGCATTGATATAGAACAAGAGAATATGATCATGAAATTAAGTGTTAGAACATGTTGAGCACCCTTATATTAGGACGAAAAGGGCCTGAGGAATATTAATGACCAATAATTGATTCAAGATATGGTTGATAATGTGAAAATGATCTGTAGTGGGATTAAGATAGCTTAGGACTGACAAAAAGAGTTACGCAGAACAAAATAAGAGTGATATAGAGTGCCAAGTGGGAGACAAAGTAATTTTTAAAAGTGTTACACCATAGAGACGAGTGTTGAGGTTTGATAATAGGGCAAGAGGGACCTTAGGTATATTGGTCCTTATGAGATTACTGAGAAAGAGGATCTATTGGTTTATAGATTGGCACTACCACTAGGAAGAACTTAGATATTTCATGTTAGTATGCTTAGAAAGCACATGTTAAATCTGTAGTATAATGCATTCCAAAGAAAATGTTATAGTGCCTGCTTTACTGTAACATCCCGTCCCTATATTAAGGGTTAGGACTTGAAATTTCAGTACATGTGAGCTCAAAAAGAAATTAAGACAATGCATTTTCTTGCTCATGCATCATGTTAGTATATATGCACATAAATATGGAATGTTTTCTAATAAAAAGTGGTACATGCATTCATTGACAACTTCTAGGTATAATTGCTATCAAATGTGATTTTTTTGAAAATGAGGAGTAGAATGAGTAGAAAGAGTAATATGGTATGAGGTGTGATAAGGAAAGGTTTAGAAACAAAATTTATAGTGATCTGGGAATTATTCACTGAGTGTGCTTTGGTCTGTTAGCCATAACTTTTTCTCTAGCTATCCAAATAAGATGATTCTTTATTTGGATTAAAATAGAAACGTATGGATATATTTCATATGAAGACATTGAATTTTAATTCTGTCTCTAAGAATCTAAAAAGTTGTCACGAACTTAAGAAAGTGGTGCAACATGTTAGTGTATGAATGGAAAATTCATCTTCAGAATTTAGGGGCAAATTTGGGATTGATATAAATAGATGTTAGCCAAAGTTCTTTATGGAAAGTTATATATCTTTCTTTTATCTTTCGAACAGTGTATTATATGAAAAATTTAGACATCAGAGTCAAAATTTATGATTCTTATAAGTGGAGACGTTCTAGGCAGAAAAACAGAAGATAGAAAGTGAAAGGAAGAAAATCAGATGATAGAATTGGGAGCAAATATGGACTTGATCTAGATAGATTTTAGCCAAGTTTCCTTCTGAAAAGTTGTATATATTTCTTTTATCTTTTCAACGGTATAAAGTTTGTAAATTTTGGACATCAGAGTCAAAATTTATGATTCTTGTAAGTGGAGACGTTCTAGACAGAAAAGCAGATGGAAGAAAGAAGACGATAGAAAAACAGACGGAAGAAAGCAAATGACAGAAAAGTAGACGGAAGAAAGCAGACAATAGAAAAGTAGATGGAAGAAAGCAGATGATAGAAAAGCAGACGGAAGAAAGTAGACGATAGAAAAGCAGACGGAAGAAAGCAGACGATAGAAAAACAGACGAAAGAAAGCAGACGATAGAAATGAGACGAAAGAAAGCAAGACAAAATTACTGTTCATCATCTTAGTACTGTTCATCATCTCAGTACTGTTCATCGTCTCAGTTACTGTTCATCGTTTCAGTACTGTTCATTTCTTTCGTCTCAAAATGACATCCTACCTTCTGTTCTTTGTTTTTGACCCCTTAGATGAACGAATTGGCCTTTGAGGTCTTCATAAGAATTGTAGCTCTTGAATTCTTCTTTCAAACCATAGAAATGACACCTTAATCTGATATCTTTAGAGAAATTTATGGTTGTTTCCCCGAAACAGGTTCAATATGATTGAGTTCATAAACATGGTTGCTTCTTTTGACCATAATTTCTTCTCTAGACCTCCAAATGACTTGATTCTTAAACCATTGGATTCGTAAGACTTTTATCTACATCTCCACCAAGAATCATGGCTATTTGAAATGAAGGGGGATATATTGAATGAAAAGAGTGGGACGGGTACAGTGAGTGTGTTTTTAAAGGATATGAACTGGTGTTATTCTATTGAACATACTTCGGTATTTTGATGATTTCTGGAGCTATACTTATCCAAATGAGATTATTTCTGATTTGGGATAAACTAGAGACATGGAGCTACAAATGGTATGAAGAAATTGTAATCTAATTCAGTCTCTAAGATGTTTAAATTTCAGATGGAAGTTGCAAATAGTATACTGTTATGGACAAGAGCAGTCCAAACATATTTGAAGTATATCTTTTGAATCACTGAACCGAATCAAATG
>JANZLF010000221.1:11961137-11972598 GCA_026546835.1 Erythroxylum foetidum | reverse complement strand
TGATCCGGGAGGGCTTAGTAATTAATTCTGAATCTTAGGTTATCAAACCCGGTATATGAGTTAAACCGAGAAAATTTCGACACCGAGGTAAAATCAAGGGGGAAGTTAAATTCCTAGATTTTCATTCCATCGATATTTCTTGTATTTTTCTCTTGCGTTAATTCTCATTTTTATTTCATTTTTCAAACCACAATCAATTAATTTTTTCTTTAATTTTCTTTTATTAGCTTAAATTAAAAGTTATTACGAGTATTACTATTTAACTAATTTGGTCTCCGTGGGATCGATATTTTTACTACTTGACGATAGAAACATGCACTTGCGTTTATCACCAACACTTTGATATCGTTTTTTTTTCGCATATCCTCTGTGTTTTGACGATACGCTTCTTCTGTCTTTTGTATCATCTGTGTTTTGCATATCTTCTTTATTTTGACGATACGCTTCTTCTGTCTTTTGTATCGTCTGTGTTTTGTATATCTTTTGTGTTTTGACGATACATTTCTTCTGTCTTTTGTATCGTCTGTGTTTTGTATATCTTCTGTGTTTTGATGATACGCTTCTTCTATCTTTTCTGTCGTCTGTGTTTTGTATATCCTTTGTGTTTTGACGATACGCTTCTTCTGTCTTTTGTATCGTCTGTGTTTTGCATATCTTCTGTGTTTTGTGACTTTTGCATCTTTTGAGTTTTGCTTCGTCTAAGTTTTTGCCTTTCGTTTCTTCTGTTTTAGCTTCGTCTGTGTTTTGCTATCTTCTGGGTTACTATTCACTCAATATCTTCTGTTTTATTTTTGATCCTTAAAAGATAGAATTTGTCTTCGAGGTCTTCATAAAAGTTGTAAATCTCGAAGTATTCTTTCAAACTATTTAAAGAACATTTTAATCCAATATCTGTAGGGAAAATTATAGCAACTTTTCCCTTCCTTCTGTCTTTTGCTATCTTTTGTGTTTTTCTATCTTTTATCTTTTTTCTTATGAGCATAATTTCTTCTCTAGGCACCCAAATGAATTGATTCTTGAACCATGGGACTCGTAAGTCATTGCTTTACATCTCCACCTAAAAATCTTAGCCTTTTGAATGGAATTGAGATAAATTAAGTGATAAACGTAGAACAGGTATAATGAGTATGTTCTTAAAGTTTTATGAACTAGGGTTATCCCACTGAACGTACTTCAATGTTTTGAGTATATCTAGACCTGTAGCATTCCAATTGAGACGATTGTTGTTTTAGCGTGAGCTAGAGATATAAACCTACAGTTGTCTCAAGAAGAATGATTGTGGTTCAATCTATAAGATATTTACATTTTAAGTGGAAGTAGTGCATAATGCACTGTTTCGGTATATGACAATTGAAATTATTTGAGGCACATCTTTTGAAGTACTGAACCAAATTAAGTGATTTTGGTGTCAATAGAAAGATCTAGAAGTAGATAAGTGGTTAAGAATTGGACAAGTGTCCTAGTTAAAGTGGAGTTTTAAATAACCTTGAAAGAGAAGAGACGGGACTGCCTTTATTTCTTCCTCTTAAAGCTTCTCTCTCTAATGTTTCTCCAACACAGAGCGTTTCTTCAACTACTCACCAAAAAAAAAATCCGATCATGTTTCCCTATCACTTTCATTTTGATAATTCTTTCTTCTATTCCAAAAAACGATCAAACCCCCTATCAATTTTGAAGTCGACATACCTATTCACATGAGAGATTAGGGTTTCGTAACTGTTCAGATATTGGGGTTTCAATCAAGTAAGCATATGATGTTTATGTATTTTGTATTAAATGGAGCATACATCAGGGGTTTACTGCTAAATGGTTAAAAACTGTGATAGATAGAAGAAGAGAATGAAGCAAATGAAAGTGCAGTAATGCAGAAAATGAGAGGAATATATGTCATGAATATTTCTGCTTTTGATGATTATCAAAAGTGATAGATTATGAGAATGTGCTTAAGATATGAGTTCGGTAAAGTACCCAGGTTAGTCACTGAGCATGCATTTTTCATAGTCCACATGGCTATTTATGCATAATGAGTTTTGTAATATGGGTGCTTTATGTGTTTGGCTTATTGATGTGCAAGATAAACATTTGCATTCAAGCGTTCCCAGAATTTGGAAGCAAATGCAAATCTAGAGTGTACTGTGAGTAGACCTAGATGATCTCATTCTATTGTTTGTTCTGTTTACCTTTTCGATATTAATTGAATTCTGAATGTGTTTGATTATGTTGGGTTCCGGACAGGAGGTCCGATGATTGTGATTGTGATTTGGATATTGAAGTGCTACTTGTATGTGAATAAGATAAACTAAGTGCACTGAAGTGTTTGCTAAGTGAACTCTGAATGTGATATTGCATACAAGTTAAGTGTGAATTATCAACTATATGTTGAATGCCGGACTACGGTCCAATGATAAGTGATTGTAACTGAATAAGAGCATGCAATATAAGTGATGCATTCCATCTCATGAATGCATGAAATATAAAGGGGTTGTAACTTGTGTTACCTGTATGAAGCGCTTCCACGTAAAGCCATGCTCCGTGATTATGTTCTGACTGAGCTCTATAGGCCAATATTCTGCTCCAACTGGGCCCTATGGGCCAATATTCTGTTCTGACTAAGCTTACGGGCCAGTATTCTGTATATGTGTATGACGGGCACTCAGTCATAACAATAAGAATGAAAGTGAGTCTCATACAAATGGCATATGCATGGTATGAATGCTTAAGTGAATTGAATATGAAGTGTGAAATTGATTGTGAAATGTGTGTGAAAGTGATTGTGAAATGTGTGTGAATGTAAAATGTGAAATAATGTGAAATGTACAAAATGTGAATTATGTGTTATGTGATTGGGTGAGCCATCGATGATGATTGCTTATTGAGTTTGTAAAACTCACCCAAAATTTACATTTATTTTTTAGGATCAAAAGAATATCCCGTTAGGCCAACAGGAGTATGCTTACAGCATTCAGTGAAAGATAGAGGTCGGGATCTTCCGCAACTTTTGTATAAGTTTGTTTTCCGCAACTTTTGTATAAGTTTGTTTTCCGAAATGACTCAAGTGTTTTGTATTTGGGAAAGGGCCCATTGGCTATTGAAATTTTATTGATCGTATTATGGACTAAAAATGTTTATGAATGAAATAGACCTAATTTGATTACTGATTTCCGCATATTGTGTTTGTGATTTCAAAAAAAAATCTATACCGATTTCTGAATGTGTTAAGTACTTTAGCACGTTACCCTCACGGAACACGGGCTCGGATATCACCATCGATGTCGGGTTCGGGCCTTAAAGGAGGGGTGCTACATTCGCCATTAAGGATTTGGTTCTATTCATCATTTCCTAATAATTAAGACCACTCTTACATCCAATGATCTTATTCTTACCTAAACATATTATATCAAAAATCTTCTTACCCAAACTAGTCTTCACAATTCCATATTGCCACCACTATCGCTCCCACCTTTTGTTATCTAAAAACTATGATCTCCCACTTCCAAATTTGACTAAGTATTTTAGCATTGTTGGTGCTCTCCGATATCTTTGTTTTACTCGTCCAAACTTCCAATTCTTTATCAACAAATTTTCTTAATTTTTGTATTGTCTTATATATATTAACTAGCCTGCGATCAAACGTATTTTGTCGTGTATACAATTCACTCCATCTTATGGACTTTCTTTTATGTGTTCCTATTCTCTTATTTATAGGCCGATTGTGATGCTAATTAGGTTGACTGTTCTAATAATCGTTACTGTACCTCTGGCTACTGTATTTTTCTTGGTCCTAATCTCATTTAATCTAGTACTAAGAAATGACCCTCTGTAGTCAAGTCCAACATTATAGTTCAACATTGTAATATTGCCTTCGCTGCTATTGAACTCTGTTAAAACACCTCCCTCCTTAATGAAAAAGGGATGTCTCATCTCAAGCTCACTCTGTGGTGTGATAATCTTGGTGCCAACTTTTGTTACTGTTGATCCATTTTTCCATGCACGCTCGAAGTATATTGAAATTGACATTCACTTCGTCCGGGACTTGGTTGCGAACAAAGCACTCCTCCTCAAACATATTTCCTCCTCAAATCATATTGTTGATGTTATAACAAAAGTCTTTTTCACCTCTCCATTTAGTAGATTTTGAGACAATGAGGGGGATTGATAGCACATGTTATAACTATCTCAACTACAAGATTTTCTTCAATTTGTATATAATTAGATAAACTACATATCTCTACTTAATTTTTATCTTATCAGATACAAGCATATATTGCATATTAAGGCTGTAAATGCAAGAAAATTCTCATCATCTTGTTCTTTACACATCATCATGCAATGTGCATTTTAAAGGATGATTCAATGCCTGGAATGAAATTGCAGTTTAATCATAACTAGATATGAAATCAATGCATGGCTATCTTTAACAAATGTTATCACTTTTATAAATAATCAAAAAATGAAAATGAAAATGAAAAGGTCGAATTAATATATTATATTATATATGTTTTCTAATAAAATTTTCATTTCCAAAGCAAATAAATATACAGGATTAAGACATTCCTCCTAGGAAAAGTTGAAGGCTAACATCCAATCACAAATCCTCTTAATTGCACGGTACAGATTGGTTGTGATGTGTGCTCAATAGCATAGACCAGGCCCTAATCCGTAAACCATCTAAAGTGTTGAGCCCAGAGGACGCACACAGAATTCAGAACTGTGACTATCTTCCCGGAGATCAGGCGGCTTACACTCAACACGGCTTAGGGTTTCATACAAATCGGCCATGTTCAGAACAGTAGCTTCAGGCCTCCTAAGGTCTCTGAAGGTCAGTTACAGAAACTTCTCCAATTAAACCATTATCTTTATTCCAATCTTGGAATCGATGATTATCCACTTCGATTTATGGAAAGCGTGCGGAATATGGTTCTGTAATATTAATTGATGTTACTTAGAATGCGGAAATGGAGGTTACTGGAGTATTAAAACATTGCTTCTGATGTTCTCGTGTGAATAGGGTCGTAGGTTACCTGTAAGGTATTCAAGCTCGAGTGCAGTTGTGCGGCAATCATCCTCTTCAGGTGGTCTCTTCAGCTGGTTGACTGGAGAGAAGTCCAGTTCTTTGCCTCCGCTGGATTTCCCACTCCCAGGAGTTGAAGTCTCAGCCCCATTGCCTGATCATGTTGAGCCTGGCAAAACTCAGATCTCCCAACTTTCTAACGGCGTTAAAATCGCCTCTCAAACAACGCCAGTATGTGTCACATTCTATTGAATATGCTTTAAATAATTCCGTGCCTTTTTTATGACCTTGTTTATTTTAATACCAGAGTCCTGCAGCATCAGTTGGGTTATATATTAACTCTGGTTCCATTTACGAGACACCAGATACTTTTGGAGCAACACATATGCTGGAGAGGATGGCTTTCAAGAGCACCAGAAACCGTAGCCATTTGCGTATTGTGAGAGAAGTAGAGGCAGTTGGAGGTAATGTGCAAGCATCGGCTTCAAGGGAACAGATGGGCTACACTTTTGATGCTCTCAAGACTTATCTTCCGCAGATGGTAGAGTTACTGGTTGACTGTGTTAGAAACCCTGTTTTCCTTGATTGGGAGGTCAATGAACAAGTATGATTCTCAATGTTGAATGATCTGATTCAGAGTGTAATACATCAAAAACATTTGTGTTTTACATAATTAAATTCCTGCATAATGCAGCTTCAGAAAGTGAAAGCTGAGATTACTGAAGCTTCAAAAAATCCTCAAGGTGTGCTCTCAGAGGGACTTCATTCTGCTGGTTTTTCTGGTGCATTGGCAAACCCTTTGTTGGCTACAGAATCTGCAATTAATAGATTGAACAGCACTATTTTGGAGGAATTTGTAACTGTAGGTTTAATCTAACCGTGCCTTTTGTTTTCATTTTGAAATTTGACTTCCTAAGATAAAAAGTTATCCCTTGCTTATTCTCATAAGTACTGACAATGTTAGCCTGGATTGGCTTTGAGAACATCAGCAAAATTACGCAGCTCCTCGAATTGTAGTAGCAGCTTCTGGTGTTGAGCATGAGGAACTGGTTTCAATTGCAGAGCCACTTTTATCTGACCTACCAATGATTTCTAGTGTAGGAGAGCCTGATTCTGTTTACACCGGTGGTGATTTTCGTCGTCAATCTGATTCTGTGGTTTGTACCATATTGTTTTCAATTTTCATGAAATTCTTTGTCACTTATCATGTATGTTCACAATGGGTTAATAGTTATTCACTTTCCCTTCTAGGACCAGAAAATCCATTTTGCTCTCGCATTTGGGCTACCTGGCGGCTGGCACCATTTGAAGGATGCTATGGCATTGACAGTTTTCCAGGTTTGGTCCATTTTATTTCTGTACAGTTCCATGACCGCAAACATTTTAGTTTCTACCGGTTCATTGTGTTGTGTCCTCTCTTTGACCATGATTTTGCCTTTGATGTACGATCTTTTTCTACCAATTTAGATGTAACTAAATCTTATTAGTAACACTATAGATGCTAATGGGGGGAGGTGGATCATTTTCTGCCGGTGGCCCTGGGAAAGGAATGTACTCAAGGCTGTGTAAGTCTATAAATATTCTTGATCCTAAATGCTACAGTTAATCTAAGATTTTTACACTTATTGCAAGATACAATATATCTCCACACTGAGTTTTTTTATTAACATGACATTGATACACATCTAGGTACTATTCTTTGTTGGTTATTGTTTAGTTTCATGATTCCAAGCTATTGAATTCCTTTTCTTTTTCCTACTAGGAGTTTTTAACTCTTTTTATTTTTTATATGTTTGATATGGGGACAGATCTTCGTGTATTGAATGAGTATCCACAGATTGAGTCTTTTATAGCGTTCAACGAAATTTACAACCATACCAGCATTTTTGGTATCCAAGGCTCCACTGTAAGCCACCACCTTGAACACCTTTTCATACTGCATGTTCTAGTTTCTGACAACTAACAAGACTTCTGTTAGGCTATTTGTTCCTGAAATCTTTTTCTTCATATTCATCTTGGAAATTCCTCTCAGCATTTTGTTTGTTTCTTGTATTTTTAATCAATGTCATCTGCAACAGCATATTGGCTATTCATTTCAATTTTATATTGAATAATAGAGATTACAAATAGTTGGATATGGTTAGTGCACTGATTTGGACCTCATGAAGGGTAACTGTTATATTATAATGTTTAACTTTCATGATCTGTGTGGTTCAAAATCATATGCTGAAGAAGAGGCTTGCATGTTAGGTTTTTGTATTCTTATGCTATGTCAGTCATATGAGTGCTGTAAAAGAGACTTATGTTTCTTGGTGCAGGGTTCTTATTTTGCAGAGAAAGCCATTGATATAGCAGTTAATGAGCTCATTCAAGTTGCTACACCTGGTGCAGGTTTGTTGCCCCACTTTTATCATGGTGGTCTTATACCGAATAATCGGACTTTCTACCCTGATACTGATTGTTTTTGGTGTTGCTTTCTGAACAGTTGACCCAGTGCAGTTATCTCGTGCTAAGCAGTCAACAAAATCTGCCATTTTAATGAATTTGGAATCCAGAGTATGTAAATTTGTTCCTTTCATTTGTTAATTGTATATTGATGAATTCTAAATGAAGCGATCCATGTTTGAACTTGAACGTTTGTACTTTATGAAGAAAATTGAGGGAGACTACCAGCAAGTAATTTGTAGACTTAATACCACTAGTAGAAACAAAATGGGGTGGAAAAGTGCAGGTAGAAAGCAAACCTGGAGTCAAACTAGGATAGAGGAAGCGATAAGAAGATGTATATAGGTGTGAATTGTGGTCAATAGAAATCTAAAGACGAGATTGTGCAGGTAGCATGAGCTGCAAGTGGCTGGGGTTTACTTAGTTGTTGGCGAAGATACCATCAGCAATAATGTGCTTATGCCCACAAGTAGGGCTACATCTATATTTCTCAACTATATTCAGAAATGTGGATGTTTATGGGAAGCAGTACCTAACCAAAAATATGGATACCTGATAAATCCTGGAAGAGTATCATTTATTAGAACAAGGCAGAGATTAAACATTCCTGGAACTTTAACTGAGTGATTATAATTAGTTTAAGGATGTATTTCAGTTCTTGATCTATATAGTTTCTTGTAAATCCATTATGAAATGGAGAATTGTGTGTTCTAAATGGAGAACTGCTGGTGGAATTTTATTTGAGTAAGATTCCTGTTAGACTACTGGAACTATGTCGACAGCATCTAAGCATGCTCTGGTGTTTGGTAAAAATATTGGTTAATAATGAATTATGTCCTAATGAACGAACTCATAAGAAATGAGAATCTGAAGATGGAATTGTCGGGATAAAAGAGATTGTACAAGGAATAAAGTACATTCATGTCAAGCTGGTTTTGTTTCCTTGAATACCAGAGGCTACTGCTTACAACAGATCTGCTCTAACCAATGTAGTTCATGGTGGGTACATTGGTGAGGAAAAGTGACAAACTAAAGTAGGAGAAAGAAAAGAGGACAGGAAGGTCTAAAATGATTCGTGAGAGGGTGATCTAGATGAACCTTTGCTGTTAAGTATTTCTGTTAAATAACACCTAACAGAGCAAAATGGAAAAATAAAGATGTGGCAGAGTTTGTTTTAAAATTGTCTACTTACATCTACTTTCGTTTGTTCCAGATGATTGCTTCTGAAGATATGGGTAGACAAATCTTGACCTATGGTGAGAGGTATGTTCTGACGTGTAACCTTCGGTTACCATGCCTATTAACTCTTGTTGGTTGTGTTTGCTGTGCTATGAAAGGCAAGTTATTGTTGTACTTGGATCTTTGCCAGAGTAACTAATTGTCAGTGCTAGTTGTTTACAATTGCATGCTTGCTTTTTGCAATGAATGTCTCTCATCTATGTGGTTTATCACATTTTGGTAGTAATAATGTTCTATCATGTCATAGGAAACCTGTGGAGCATTTTCTGAAGACTGTAGATGAACTTAAATCGGAGGATATTACTTCAATTGCTCAGCGGCTTATTTCTAATCCTCTTACAATGGCAACATATGGAGATGGTATTGAACATGCAGCCAGAATTCTGCGTTTTCTTCCTCTACAATTTATTTGATAATTTATGTTTTCTTTCACTCTATTATGTGCAGTCATTAATGTTCCCACCTATGATTCCATCAGTCGCAAGTTCAAGACGAAATGAAACATTTTTCTCATATCAGACTGTGGATGTCTCTCCGGAAGTGAATTATTATTGTGCATTATTGAAGCTTCAAATTATTTCATGATCGATATAGCCGAAGGAATCAAAGAAACTACCATTTAGGTCAATAAATTGGGTGATCCCTGGCATGCATGGTTTTGAATAACTTATCTCCGGTGCCTTTAATAATCCAGAGTGATAGGTTTCCCTTTCATATTTTGTATTTTATATATCTATGATATTTGAAATGCTATAGGTCTACCATTCATCCAATGTTTTGCTTCATGAGTGCCCGAATATTGCATTTTGGGGTTTGAATGAAAACTGTAACTCCATTTAAATATTTTTTGATTAAAAATGTAGTGTTAACATTGAGAACCTATGATAAATTGTTGACTATATGTAGTCGCTTCAAGAAACTGGAAGTTTAGAGGAAATAATTTGATTGAATATACAATGGAAATATAACTATTGTTATAAGCAATCAGAAATATCGAAATGCCCGTGTGGAGTGATATCGTACCTTTTGTTTTGCCTGAGCTGTCCCTAGTGATTTTTCAACTTGTAAGCAATGCCCTTTAACTGTGGCAGGGAACTTGTTATTATGTTAGATTGGAAAAATAAAGATGCAGAAAGTTAGGATGTAAGTGGTATTTTGTAATTCGTGTTTTAAAAAGGGAAGTAATTGTAGACTTGGTGAGTTTTCTCATTGGTGTTCTATCTTGTACATTGAGTGAAGAGTTAGAACCTTTCCGTTAGAGTTGGTTGAATTATGAAAGCAGTTTAGTGACTTGTAGAAAGTGGGTTATATCCAACCATCTAATGTTACGTATCTCCAGTGTTGTTCGTGTTGCTGATTGTTTATTAAGATTTACTTGCTTGAACTGTGGCTTGCAAGGATGATGAGCTCTTGTAAGTAACGATAAAGATTTGAGATGTTGAGATCAGGAGGGCACCCTCCCTACTATCCGTATTCTTGAGGTATGGAGGTCAACTCTAAGTTTCAAAGGGTCATGGTTTTGGATTGTATTTGTTCCGATGCAGACTCACATGACCAGAAATAATGGCTTTTGGATAATGCTGATCTAGATTATTAGTTTGTGAATTTTTAGCAGCTCGTATTTTGGAACTTTCAGTTGGAAAATAAGATTTCGGCAATACGATATGAAGCAATATTCTCAAAATGATCTGAGGAGATGGACGTATACTGATGAGTGGGATGAGCATCATTTTCATTTGTCATAAATGTTTGTCTAAGTTGAGGATGTCAAAACACCTAAATGGCCAGTATTAGATAGACATAAATTGGATCATGCCATGACCAACAAGCACCAGGAGTCATATCCAACTCACATTTCAATATCTACCTATTATGCATTTAATTCATTGTCAATTGCATATTCTCTCTTCTAAATCAATCATTTTTCTGTTGGTTAAAACCGCTAGACTTCTATTTCTTCTCCATATTTTTCCACAATTCTTCCACTTCTCGTTCTTTTCCAAGATATTGGATAAGCATACACCCGGTAATAATCTCATTATAGGGAGACATGTTTAGCATGTATCAAAAATGTTCAATTGCTTCATTTATGTATCTGGACCTTATTAAGGATATATAAGATGTGTCGAAGTTGAGCTTGAGGAAGGGGATGCTAACCTAACTGTCGTAATTCAACGTTAGTTATTGTATTTCTTACAAACTCAAGCCTTGAATTTGTCCAAACCTATAATATGGATTAAACACTTAGCAAAATTTTATTAGTTTCTATGTACATGTTAGTGTAAAATTTTAGTATCCTTAAACTACTTATAAAAGTAAACCCACCAAATATCATATTATAGCAAGAAATAATGTACTAAAATGACTTTGCAGGCAAAAAATTTACACTAATTATATTGTTAACCACTTTGATTTACAGTTAGTAGCCTAAGAAGGACAATCAGGGTTAGACTAGGAATTGATCCATAAGGGGGGATCCATGTAATTGCCTATTCCAAGCTAGGTTTAGCAGTTTTTTCATTTACAAGCACTACAAAAAAAGGGCGCTTACGGACGGAACTTACTAACAGAAAATGTTCAGTCGATAATGTAATTTTGTGACAATATTTACCAATGGAAAAAATCGTCCCAAAATTGAGGGTTGGTAACATTGCAGACGGGATCTTGGAAACCTGTTGGACCCCGAACTTTGAGTGATAATTTGACTTAGTAATATGAATGATTAAGTGGATGAGTTGATTGAAATTAAGTTAAAAATCTAGAAAT
>JANZLF010000221.1:11929294-11942919 GCA_026546835.1 Erythroxylum foetidum | reverse complement strand
ACCTAAGCCGGAAAATGTCATGAATGCATGTATACTATGTGCATGTGCAACTAATCGTGAATCATAGAGGCTAAATGCTGTATGTGCATGCCTAGATATAATTCAATATTCCTAACCTTTCCCAATTTACCAAAATACCCTTTCCTATAAGAGATGGGATATTACAATAAATGTTACTACAAATTGATAATATTTATATGCTTCAACCAATAAAAACAAGATTTCATCGATTTGTTAATAATAAAATTAGAAGAATATTTTTAAAGATGTTGAAAATTATGTAGAAGTTATGGTTTTAAAATAGATTACTCTAATATAAGGAAAAAACATAATAGAAAAAGTATGGAGTTCG
Organism: Erythroxylum foetidum; assembly: GCA_026546835.1. Taxonomy (NCBI): domain Eukaryota; kingdom Viridiplantae; phylum Streptophyta; class Magnoliopsida; order Malpighiales; family Erythroxylaceae; genus Erythroxylum; species Erythroxylum foetidum. The sequence goes on along the minus strand of JANZLF010000221.1, from coordinate 11,942,567 downwards.
TTAAATTTAATTCATCAACATTTATCACATCACACCATAATTCTTAAATTGATGATATAAAAGATTGTATTAAAATACATGACTTAGGTTAAAATAAAATTGATAATGGGTCACAATTCTATTAAGTAGGCTTGAAAAAGATTGACAAATGGGTTTAAAAACTTATAGTATGATTAATAATATAGCATCTATTCTAAAAAGATCAACTGTTATATGCATATGATGAATAACAACCAAAGCCTATCCAGCATTCAAAGATTCTAAAATTAAAAATGGTACAACTATAATAACAATTATATTTCCTCTCCAATCTTAAACTACAAATTTACAACCTAACTTCTTTAAATTCTTGTGCCATATCCCACCAATATTAGCTTTAAGGATTTTCTAGAGAAGGTGAAACCTATGATTTAATTGGTAGTAGATAGAATTGGTTTATCCCATTCATGTCTTAATGGAGAAATCAAATTTATATTCAATAACTTTAAATCATGTTTAACATTGTTTTACTCAATATCTACATTATATGGGACTATCTCTCCACACCTCATGATGTTTAGTATATAGGAATATCAAATGTAGTTAAAATAAGTAGTTAAACTAAATAAATTTGGAAATGAAGAGCATATTATACTATTGAATTTAACACATTATTGTCATATTCTTATCAACCTATCTTATCATAATATACGCTATCATAATAATAGTAATTATTTAACTCATAACTTCTAATTATCCATATAAAAATAAAAAAGAAGCAGAAGATAAGATGCAACTATTAAATTTCATTAAGAAGCAGAAGATAAGATGCAACTATTTAATTTCATTAAGTTATTTTTATACTTATTAAATTTATGGTTTCTATTCCAATCAAAAGTCTTATTATAAAATTTGAATGAAAGAGTTCTAATTAAAGATAATATTATCCTGTCCTCAATTCTTTTAAAAGGTTTTTTTCCATGCAAGTCAGACTCCTCATACATTTCAGCAAACACTTGGTATGATGAACAATTTCATCTTTTACTAATAACAAAATCACAACATTTTTTCATTATTTACTATCATTAACAATAGTTGATACAACAGACCACCAACCATTAATAACCAAAACCAATGCAGCCAACTCATCGTCAAGAACTAACTCCAAATTTTGCAAAAAATTCATCCACGGACACCCACACATTGACAATAGATGAGGTTAAAAAAGATGACGATATCTTGACGAAAATCGTCGGAGAAGACGACAATTCACACTAGAGACCCAGCAGCTCCACGGAGAATAGGGAGACGACGGATGCGGGAGCGACAACTGGAGGAGGAACAAGGGGGAAACAGCAGTGGCAGGTCGGGGGGGAGGGGTGGAGAAGGTTTCGGGTAGCGTTTTAATTAAACCAAAACGACGTTGTTTGGTTTTTTAGTTAACCTAAACTATGTCATCGTTTTGGTAAACTTACAACATTATATTTTAATACCAAAACAACATCATTTAGTTTACGTTTGGTTTTAAACCAAACGACGTCATTTTGGTTAACTTAAAGAGTTATGTTTCAGTGACAAAACGATGTCGTTTGGTTTGAAACCAAATGACATTATTTTGGTTAACTTAAAACGTTTTGTTTGTATCAAAACGACATCGTTCTGGTACACTACAAAACGTTCAGCTTCATTACCAAAACGACATCGTTTGGTTTTAAACCAAATGACGTCGTCTTAGTTTACTTAACGACTTTCTGTTTTAGTACCAAAACGACGTTGTTTGGTTTTAAATCAAATGACATCGTGCTGGTACTAAAAAAATGTTCTCCTTTCAGGAACAAAACAACGTCATTTTGTTACAATTAAAAATGTTCAAGTTTTGAGTAGGAAAGACGACGCTTTTACCGACGAAATTACCGATAGAAATTTCCGTCGCTAAACTACAATTTTATTATTCTCGCCTTTTCCATTTTCCAGACAACTTTTCTGACTGGTAGAATTTATCCGTCGGTAATTACCGATAGTTTCTTTACCGTCGGTAATATCATGTCACTATTTCAGACTTTTCCTGCAGTGTAAGTGCCTTTTCATTTTCATTTCATTAAAGTGATAGCATGTGAAGCAATTCAAAATGGTGTTTAACTATCAATATAGTTAATTATAATGTAAGTTTCTACTTTCCACCAAACTAATGTTGACCAAGGGATCTTAAGTTCTTCAATTCCTTGATACTTTTTTTGCATTATGGACATATATAATTATTTATATATTTGGTACTGATTGTTCTTGTTATAAGAGACATTATCATGCTATAGATGAATAATATAAAGTTTTCCTTCCACGAATTAATACACAATTCCAATTTGCAAAATTTGAAAGTTTCAAAGAATATGTCTTTGTTCTGTTTGTAGGACTTCAGTCTTTTGTCATTCTTTATCCACCATTGATTCTTCTTCGAAATGATTAGGTCTTCAATTATACATACATCTAAATAATATTTGCATGTTAATAAATCGAATCATTAGTAAATGCAGATTATTAGATCAAACACCATAAGAGCTTTTGCACTCCGATCCCTTGTTTATAAGTCGGAATTCTACCATGAAATGGAAAGAGAAAGAAAAATAAAAAGTCAGCAGAATCAAGCATTGGAACAATGTCTACAATATGCTTGGATTCCATTCGTTAGATTGGTCAAAGGTCAAACCAGTCTGATTCTCTCTCTCTATATTTGGACAAAAAGAGAAGCCTAATGGGAGGTATTCACAAATGTTTCGTACACACATTCCCATCACCTTAAAATATATTCTAGAAAAAACCAAAACTAATAAAAAAATATAACAAAATTGATACCAGACAAAAAGAGCGATCATGCCCATCTATTATCTCTGCTCTGGTCCCTGACTCCCTGCTTCATTTAGCCTTGACTGCCCGAGAGAATGTAATAAACGTGAATTCCAAACACAAACATCCTCCATCTCTGTCCTTCTGATCATCGTGGGTCCAAGATTTCGTAGACACTACATGATTGTCCCAGAACCGTGCGCTTTTAGATTTCCCCTTAATGTACATATATGTAATGTAAAGAATACATGAGGGTTTTAAAAAATACCGAATACTAGCTAGTCTCCTCTTTACGTGAATCTTAAGATAACAACTCGACTTGACTTCAAAGAACTGAATGATCTGATACATTTATTATTGTTGTGGGAATTTTATCATTTGGTTAATTCAACGCATATTAAGCAATATTTTAAGAAAGACGATGAAGACATTACTATATTACATAAACATTTTCTATTTTTGGTTTATGATGATAAGTTCTCATAGGAAAAGGTGGTGGTGGTCCATCAAGTGCACTGCTCATTTACCTTGCATATCAAGCAACCTCCTAATTCTTCTCTCTCTCTCCAACATTCATGGCTGAAGAATCATCATCAGCACTCCATCTCAAAACCCATGTGAGTTACTACTATTTCTCCCCTTTCTTCTTATTCTTCTATATTAATCAACTCTCTTTGTCATACAAATATGGCTCTGCTTATGTGCTATAAAAGGTGAATCAGCCAGAAAATGTTCTGGGAATAATTACCCCATCTGATATCGTCTTTCTTCTTCAAAGCTTCTTGCCTTGTATAGTATATATATATACACACACACACACATATATATATATATGTTCCCCACATTTCCTTTTCCTTTTTGAACATTTTAAAAACACCAATTACTAGCAACTGTTTTTTCTTTATTATGTTATTATTACAATGGAAAACTATACTAGGAATAGAGAGACATTTGGTTTAGCAGCGGCCGTTGTTTACGTGTGATTTTGAATGGTGTGCCTCAAGTAACAGTTTTGAGGGCCGTTTCTTGGCTTTTGCTTTACTGGTCAATACCTTGAAACAAAGGTGATCCTGTGAGTGAGTGAGAGAGAGAGTCTTGTACTTTAGAAAATTTCCAACTGGTGCTTGTAGCCTGTCTGCTACTTATCTCTTTGTTTCCTGTTTTATTTTTTCTTCTTTCTCTCTCACTAACCGCTTACATTCACTACTTGAATTAGAAAAGGCTTAAAGGTGGGTGTCCGCCCTTGGCTTTTTCTTTTTTCCTCTTTTGCTTCGGATAAAGTTAGAGACTAGAGAGAGGGATTTCTGGTGTTTTCCATGGTTAAAGCACAGGTTTATAGCTGAATCCTACTGTGACAGTTTCCTCTTTTCCTCCTCCTCGCTTCTTTGTTCTACTTCTACCTAAGCTATTCTCTCTCTTCTATACCCACACCTTACACAAGTTCGTTTTTAAAAAAAAAAAATAATTTTCTTGGGAGGTTTCTTATCTGGGTATTGATTAATTCAACTTAGGTTCGTAAATATTGCATGCTACAAGTTCATGTGCACAATTTGATGATTTATGGATCAGATTTCTTACTTTTGTGTAATATAATTTGTCACCGGCTGCTTAAAGTTTTTATCTTTCAATTTAATAACTGAAACCAAAACGAACCATATCTTTGATAAGTGTTCTCTGTCTGTTTCCATTGACGTATATATCTACAGATCTAAAAAACCGATGTTTTTATTTTACCGATAATCTGACAGGGATATGAGTTACGGGATCTTGCATAAACCTGATATCTTGATCGGAAATTTCAAGTGTTGTCCGAAAGGAAGACGATAGCAAATATTAGCAGCTGTGTACTTGAGCTAGAAGACCGATGAGTAGGAGTAATTTGGGCTCCGTCAGCAGTTCTGACCTCATCGATGCAAAGCTCGAAGAACATCAGATTTGTGGATCAAAGCAGTGTCCAGGCTGTGGGCACAAGCTTGAAGGAAAACCGGTACGGATAATCTTCACAATATTCTTCAGTTTCAGACAAATTTTTGTTAACAAAGGCAGAAGAATATTTGTAATAAGGCAAAGCAGGTGCTTTCTGCTTTATTCTTTGGAGGTTTTTTTTTTTTTTGGTCAACATCTCTCTCCTTCTATCCTTTTTCTTTTGTTTTGCTCTAACTTGAATTTTCATGGGTTCTACAGGACTGGGTAGGTCTACCAGCTGGTGTAAAATTTGATCCAACTGACCAAGAACTGATAGAACACCTTGAAGCACAGGTGGAAGCCAAAGACATGAAATCTCACCCTTTGATAGATGAATTCATTGCTACCATTGAAGGAGAAGATGGGATTTGTTATACCCATCCTGAGAAACTTCCAGGTCTGGTAATTTTCTTGTCAAGGGTCGATGTTGTTTGGTTTTACTCGACGAAAGTTCGAGTCTTTTGTCGTTTTCCTCGAAACTGAAATTGAACAATTAAACGTACGTATTTTCATTGGTTCTTTGCTCCTGCTCCTATGACTTTTATCTCATAGGATCTGTCTCAGTTTGTTACACCTAAGTCAACCTAACTTTGATTTTGAGAAACGTTTTGCTTCACCTTTTCTTCAGGAGTCACTAGAGATGGTTTGAGCAGGCACTTCTTCCATAGACCTTCCAAGGCTTATACAACTGGAACAAGAAAGCGAAGAAAAATTCAAAACGAATGCGATTTGCAAGGTGGAGAAACAAGGTGGCACAAAACAGGTAAGACGAGACCTGTCATGGTTAATGGCAAGCAAAAAGGGTGTAAGAAAATCCTTGTACTCTACACAAACTTCGGCAAGAATAGGAAGCCCGAAAAGACTAATTGGGTAATGCATCAGTACCATTTGGGGCAGCATGAAGAAGAGAAAGAAGGGGAGCTAGTGGTATCGAAGATATTCTATCAGACACAGCCAAGGCAGTGTAATTGGACTGAGAGAAATGCAACAACTGGTGAAGGTAGTGATCTTCATAGCAGAAGAGATAGTGGAAGTGGAAGTTGTTCTTCCAAAGAGATGATTCCACTGCGAGAAGAAATATCAAGAGCTACTGTTACTGCTGCCATCATGGATATTCAGAAATTGAAATCGGACAGTTTTAGCTATCCCCACTTCAGAAAAAGTTTTGATGATCAGGTATATATCATTCATCAAACAAAACTCTCAAGTTTATGACTTCCATTTATCATTTAACTATTTTAGTTCCTAAGTGCATGAAGATAAAGATTCTATGCAGGAAATAAGCTTTCTTAAAATATTGTAGGTATTTTTAACTTAAGAAAAATAGCCTTTCTGAGATTGTCTTGTTTGCCTTCCTCAACATTCCAGAGGTTCTTGAGTTTAAACATCAAAATCAGTCAAGCATCACATCTATGGCTCAGCGTGAAAGAGCTCTATGGGCCTCACTTAATTCTTTATTAGCCAACCATGCTTTTATTTACCAACTAAAAGGGCAACTGAAAAAAGAAAACTGAAACTGTTAACTGCTCAAAAGCTGAGTAATCAACAAAGACACTAAATACTGAAAATGGACTGCCTAGCAAATTGGTTCACCACTGAGGGCTTGTGTCTATTTCAGGTGGGGATAGGTGAAGCTTCAACGGTAAGGGAAGTCCCAGCAACGACTAACACCTGTGACGAGATTCGGGAGCAACAACAGAGGCCACATCATGTGGCTCATGATCATCATCATCAGGTGCAACACCATCACCATGCACACCATCAGATTGCTACTGCGGCCTTCCACATCAGTAGACCTTTACATCCCATCTCCACTATCATCTCTCCACCTCCCCTCCATCACACTTCCATCATTCTTGACGAGGACCCTTACCATGTCCCCGGAATCATCCTTCAAAACGAAATCCAAGTAATTATTTCTTAAGCTGGCTATTACCATATGTGAAGTTCTTCCATGGCATCCAGTTCCAACCCTTTTTTCTGTGGCTTTTTAAATGACTAATCCAAGACGAGTGTAACTAAATCTGAGTCATATCTATGCAATTTAACAATTACCAATCTCTGCTTGTAATTTCTTATATTTAAATTGTTTATCTCGTCATTTCTATACATGATATCGGGTATGCAAGTCCGTATGAACTGGTTCGCAAATAGCGAATTAGGTCATAATGCAATGCATGAAGGTCAACCGTGTATTGTAGTAAGGTCAAGAAAGTGGGTACTCCGGGAACTCAACCACCGACATCTCTCTCAAATGCATATAACTAGGTTTAGGTGAAACTCAAGCAATTAACAGTAGCTAGAATGAGAGTGGCTAATTTTCACCCATAATTCCATTTACTCAAGGTCTTCTATTGGTGGTGGACAAGTGGAAGATATGAATTAAATGAAACTGTATTTGTTAATGTCTGCAAAGTCGGGTAAAATAGTCAGCATTTTTACTTTTTAAGCTTCCTTTGAAGTCATGATGGTGATTATATGGCGATTATTTATATCTTTTGAACTTGATGGCATTTCTATCATTTCAGCAACAGCAGCAACAACATCATAAGTTAGGAGGAAGCAGATCAGCATCTGGATTGGAGGAAATAATAATGGGTTGCACCTCTTCAACTGATATCAAAGAAGTGAGTATGAACTTTTTGACTCTGAAATCCATGAGACCCTTCTTTTTAATTATTCCCAACTGTGAAGAAGAGTTCAGAAAAGGCAAGAAGGAATATCAAGAGGAAAATAAAGGAAAACACAACCTTTTTACGTTTTCTACTCTTCTATTATATTTCAAATTAAAGATGTAAACCCCAAGAACTTTTCTCTTTCTCTTTATCTCTTTTGTTTTGCTTTTCATTTTCATGCTTGAAGTTCTTATTTTCAGTAAAGAAGGATAGGAGTAGCTATCATGTGATTTAGACTTGCATCTTTTTGTTGAGGGGTTTGAAGGTTCAAACTTCCAATTGTTACGTGTGTTCCATTATAAGTGTCCACATTTTGGCTCTTTTCCTTTTTTCCCGGTTTAATCCTCTCTGTGTACTAGGAGTTTTCCCAGTATTGAACAACATTTCTTTTCTTCTTGCATTCCTGTCGTCCCCAAAACAGTAAAAGGATAAAGAATTAAAACTGGACAATCAATTAAGGATGTTCCATTGTACCATAAGAGATCAAATACGAGAAAACTACCCTTTTCGCATAGTATACAACTATTTCTTCTTTTCTTTTTCTTCTCTTCTGTTGAAGTGTTGAGGTTCGGAAAATGGGATCATGCTGAAAATATATAATCGAAACATACATATTGTCTTTTTTCTTCCTTTTGTTGTTGTATTATTTCTTTGAAAGTGGATGATAGCGACTTGGAAACTTTTAACATGCGTGTCCTCTCAAGATATACACAGATGAGGTAGCGGAGAAGATTAAAAAGGGACAAAAGAGGCAGCTTCATTGATTTCCTTGTTGGCATTTCTTTCTTTTTTCTCTCTCGATAGGTGCAATGAACTTTCTGTTCAAAACCCTAACCCTATTTTTCACATGCTTTTCGGGAATGCTGTTTTTGCAGGAGTCATCCATTGCAAACCCGCAAGAGACTGAATGGTTGAGGTACTCCCATTTCTGGCCAGGACCTGACAACCAGGATCATGATGGGTAGGAGTAAAAAGAAAGAAAATAATAGAGAATATATAGGTAAAGAACAACATTACAGACACCATCATTGTCATCGTCATTAGTACTTAGGCCTCACAGTTGCTTGAAGTTTCTTTTCAACAAGAGGCCAAGAAAGTATAAACCCACAAATATAGTTTGTTCTTGTTCTGTATATTTTTTTTTTCCTCTTTGGAGGTGGCTGCCAAAGGTCTAGTGGCTCTCTGAAGTCTCAACTGAACTAACTGTAAAACAGTCCTTGAGAAGAAAGAAATGAAAAGAAGAAAAGGAAAAAAGTAAGAAAATCAAAGGAGAAAAGAAAGGAAACCAAGAAAAGGCTGTCGAGAGCTGACAATAGAAGGAGAACCAAAGACCCAAAGCAAAATCTTCGTGCATGAAAATCCTCGCCAGTATGATTACAATGGCATCTCTATTCTGATTTTTTTATTTATTTTCAGGGCACCTGTATAAGTTCTTGCACAGTGTTTTTTTGAAAAAAAAAAAAGAATACGATAGTTTGAGTAAATCATATAGCAGGGAAATCTTTGTTACTTTTTGTTGCAATTAGCTTTATTCCCTTTTCAGCAGAACTACCGGAAATTTATTTTGCAGATTACTTCTTAAATTTTCATGGTATTTTGCAGATCACATGTGTGTATGTTGCCTATTTTTGGAAATAACAATGTTGAGATTATGTGGCATAAGTTATGCAGTGCGTGGTTCCAATAATCTTTTCTTGTTTAGTATAAATTAGTTCACAAACTTCTGTGTGTAATAATAACAAGTAACAAGGTGTAATTAAGTATAAGTTACTTCTAAAACATGATATAATTAGTTAATTATATTTGTGAATAGTAGTATACTATATTGGAATCTCCTCTAAGGTGCCACAATCCTTTTGTTTGCCTGATGTTTATGGATTGTGAACATTAGATTCGAGTAGGCGGCAATCACAACTCTCTAGCAATTTATAATAGTCGTTCTTTAGCAAAAATGACGATAAAAGATACAAAATTTTAGTTGCCTAAAGAAGAAAGAACATTTTATGGTGGATAAGATTGCATTTAGTCATGACAACCTCTGATCACCTTAACTAATTAGCATATTCATGTTGATATGCACTTCTTTTATTAATGACAAGCATCATCCCTTACAGTTTAAGTACTCCCTCCTTTGTGAAATACGATGGAAAAATCTATCAAATCAAATAATCTTTCACTCAGCATGCATGTATGGATGCGTAACATCTAATCCTTCTTGATGTTACTTAAGAGGCTGCTTTTTTCATCTTTTTTTTTTTGTAATTAATATCTTCAATTATATAGTTTTGTCTTTAATTAGTGTAAATTGAGACAGTATTTTTACTGAAAGAGGTATAAAGTTTATCTTTTCTGAGTGCTACTTTAACCATGCTAATTAAAACAGTGTATTGATACGAAATGATTTTTCGAGTCAGAGTTCTCCTTGAGCTCGTTTGCCTTTTGATAAGTTAAGAAATTCTAAAAATGGTTGAAGAGAATTTTCCACTTTGGCAGTACCCTCACCCTTCAATTTGTTACTTCTGGGTAACCAATTTCAGCGGCTCTTGCTTGCTCCAGCAACATCAATCAACATGCTTGTCACTTTCTTGAAGTGACTAATTATTTACTGCCCTTGCATATATTTATCTCACCATATTTCTTATCATCATGCGTAATAATTGGTTTAAAGCTGGTCTGTCGCGATACTCTTTATCGCTAAAACGTAATATAATGTCTTTTCGTGCAGTTGATTGACACAAATGAACTGAACGTGGGGTTCGTTGAGACGTCACATTGAAAATCAAGAATCGTTGTGTAGTAGTAACGAATATCACATTTAAGCCACCCTCTATGTGTTTTTTTCCCCTCCTTGGGGAAAACTTCTGTTGCAGCTTTATTTTATTCCATATTCGAGCTTTTGTGCATTATTATATAGAGTGAAAAATGTGATTATCCCTCGAAAGCGTAGAGAGAGAGACAGAGAGAGAGTTGGTGCATGCTATCTTCCCCACATGGGACGTGCACGCAGGTAAAGTTACATCAAGATGGAGGCTACAGGCAGCTTCGTAGTAGTTTCTGAACAGAATAAAGGCAGAACAAGGAATAAGCAGACAAGAATAACCTTTAACTTTAAAATGGCACTTCTCACTACTTAACGCCAATTGGTTTCTAGTTGTGTTCATTTTTGTACATTCAATGGGAAAAATGAAAATATTCCATACAGAATGGAGCTTTTCACTACATGCAAGAAAATTTGTGAATCATGTATTTATCATTGATTTCCATTTTCCTTTAAAGAGATGCAAGACATCAGTATTTATAGAAACATAGTAAATGTTATTATGTTCTAAAGTTTAACTTACGTTCTATGACCACAATTGTGGACGAGCTATTACAAGTTGTAACTTGATTTCACAATTATATCATCAATTAAAGTAACTATGTACCATGATCAGAATTATATCACTATGACAAAAAGTACCTTTGGTTATCTTTTTCTGGTGATGATTTTAAAATCTTAGCTAAATACAGATGATTTTGGCAATAATTTTCAAAATCGTCACCAAAGGGTGATCTTTGGTGACAATTCCGCAAGCTTTTGGTGACTAGACTTATCCTTTGGCAATAGTTTTTTAATATCCTTGTCAAAAGGTAAGGCTTTGGCGATGATTCTATAAGTCATTGCGAATAAAATAGTCGCCAAAAGCTTAATAACAAAATAAATTTCTTATTTATAATTATGAATTCACTAATTTTGACTTAATCAGTTTGTAAATGAACATTATATTGAGAAAAATAAAATTTAAGATTATTGATAATGATCCTAGGTGTAAAAATAAATGTAGCTAACAAAAATGTCAAATCATTTAAATAATTTATGAAACTATAAAATCAAAATTAATTAATATTACATAGATTTATCCTTTTTATTTTTCTCTTTTAAATTATATGATTTGACAATTTTACATAATGTCACAAAATTTTCAAATAGTTTTAACATGAAGTTTGTAAATAATGATATATGATTCTTACAAAAAAAACCAATAAATAGGGATATATATGATATGTAATATAATATAATGATTGATGGTAAGTAATACACGATTTTAATTAGAACTTTAATAATTCTTAAGGAAAAAACAATAAATAAAGTTTAAAGCCTATTCCAACAAAAAGATTTTTCTACATTCTAAGTGACATGAAACTTGATAGATAAGGTAAATGAGTTTCTTATGTTTGGATTCCCAAGAAGGCTCCTTGCACATTTTAAGATATTAACTGAAATAAACAAAGATCTTCCCTCAAGAGTTAATTTATTGACACACACTACCAACAACTTCTTGGCTTTAACTAAACTAGTAGAAGATATAATGAACGATTTCCCGGATGCAGTATGAATCACTAAATTAGATGAACCACATGTATCGTGTATTTCACCTAAACAACAAATAGTATAGAGCAATCACGTCAATTTCTTCACAATCGTTTGAAAAATTAAATTCTAAAAACTTAAAAGGCTAAATCAAATGGTAAAAGGAACCCAATTTGAACATATGCATACCTGATTGAATGACTCCATCAGTCATAATGAACAAACATAGTTTTTGCAGTCAACGACTATTCTAAAATAACCAATTTCTCCTAATCTTGTACGAACTATCGAGATATCACCATCATCTCCATTTTCATGTACATTCCCTTGCAAATTCGAGAAAGCTTTACACAACACACACTATATACAATCAAACGTTCTTGTAATAGCTTCCTAACAAAAAATGAGATACAAATAATAAAGAAAGAGAACTAATTTGGATGCTACTTAAAACCTTGAAGAAGAAGATCAACCATTGAATGCAAGCGATGACTAGACTTTGATGAGCAGATTTGTTGTGCATTGATTTGTTTTTCAGGAGGGAGAATTTTGCTAGATACCTCCCATCGGAGCTCATGTTTGCCATCATAAACTATCTGTCACGTTGAAATTTCACGATAAATTTATGTTAATAGTGTTATTCTAAAAAGTAAATAGAAACAACAAGGCATTGATATAATCAAATATAGAAGCAAAGTGTATATTTTAATAAGGAAAATGGAAAAGTATATGAAGATTAGATATATACACTTAACAAAATATTCACAAAAGAAGTAAAGATCATTGAAACTTAATTTTCTAAGAAGCTAAAAATCCCCATCAGAAGCACATTTTTTTGTTTGCCACTTAACCTTAAAGATAAATAAAACCCAAAGCATATGCCACAGATTAATAGGTGATCTAACATCTTTAAGAATAGAAAACTTCTTATTTAAATGTTCCAAAATTATAGTAATGTTAATTTTGTGATATATTAATTGAGACAATTTGATATGATAAGGTTGAGAATGTTAACTGCGTAAATATGATGTTTAGGGAATGCAAACTTAAGTGTGCTTTCCTCTAAAGCCACTATTTTGATAAAAAGAGTTGGGCAAGGTCCTCATCAGATATAGAGAGAGCTCCTATCATGGAATTCAAAATAGAAGGAAGTACAAAAATAGGAAGGCCAACCCTAAATCAATAAGATGCAGAAATCACATAGAAAATGCATGCAAGAAATCCAAGCAGAGAAACAAATCAACTTTATAGTAGTTAAGCACAAATTTACAAAGAGGGAAGACTTACTCGAATAGTTGAATGAATACTAGGGATCGAAGATGTCTCTTCAAAATAAGACCCTATGATTTCTAACTACTAGCTAGAAATCTGGATTGTTGGACCCTAAACTTTTGATGAAAATTAGAAATATTAAAATGAATTTAAAATGAGAAAGAATTGGTGAGAATGAGAATGAATTTAA
>JANZLF010000221.1:11905331-11916510 GCA_026546835.1 Erythroxylum foetidum | reverse complement strand
CTCGAATACTGTCACTGAACCGAGCCTCGAGCTCGAGGGGAGTTAGTGCATCCTGCATGAGGGCTCTCCTACTCCCTGACGCGTCCACTGATTACTGCCACTGAATAAGCGCTCGGTCACAACACTGAAATAAACTGAAAAAGAGTCACATGTGCATTGCATATAAATGTGATCACTGATTTGTGTTAATTACTGAGTTCTGTTATGGTATGAGCAATCGTGAACTGTTATATGATATTTTAAATGTTAATGTGAAGTGCTGTACGCAATTTGCGTAATGCATGAATTGAGTGAACCATCGATGATGGTTTCTCATTGAGTTCACAAACTCACCCAAAATTGCCTCTATTTTTCAGGACTGATAGATTAGACTCCTAGCTCCAGAAATAGACTTTTCCTACCGTGTGAGTGCGTTGGCAAGAGAAGTGATGACACACAGGTCGGTCAGCTGGGATTGATTTTGAGGATGACATAGTATAGACTTTTGTATCAGTTTTCTTTTTGGAGTATTGTAATTAAACCGTAGGGAACTGATAGACTTGTCTATATTTCTATTTGATGTTATGAAATGAGAAAAGCATTATGGTTTTAAAATTCAGTGATTTTGATATTGCGGTTTTATTATTATTGATGCCATATGGATTATAGAAATGATCGTCCGTAGTGCACCCTCATCGTAGGTTATGTATCGGAATGACCCACGGGCGTCCCGGTGCGTACCCTGCGGTAAGGGGGTGCTACAGTAAATGCACACTGGTTGACCAGTATGTTATACCAATCAACCAGTGCACTATAATAGCTGTTGTAATGGCTAGGTCTCAGATCCAATGGCTATTTTAGGTCACAAAACACTATAAATATGTATTTCTCATTGGTTTTAGCATCAAAAAGGTTTTGGGTGTTGTATACGCACGTTTCAAAAAGTTTTTCAATCATTTGAGCATCATTATATGAGTGAGCCATTTTGGAGTTATCAAGTGATAAAGAGAGATATTTTTTAGTTTTAATACTTTGTTGGGGTTTCTCTTCACCTTGGAAAAAGATTGTAAGAAAGGTTCCTTTTTACCGTGAAAGATTGTACAAAGGTTGTTTTTTGTCTTGAAAGAAGAATTATAGTGGATCTAAGAAGAGTTTTGGGAGTAGACGTAGGCAAGGGTTGTTTGCCAAACCACCATAAATTAGTATGCACCTTCTCTTCCCTATCCTCTTTAATTTATTACTCAATTATTTGATCAATTTATATTAAGCAAAATTTTCATCTTTGTTTATATTGATTGTTATTAATTGAGTATAATGGTTAGAAAAATTATTAAATTTTGTAAATACCTAGTTCACGACCACCCCCCCTTAGGTGCCACTAAGGACTTATAGGTGGTATTAAAGTAGGTCTATTAGGCTAGCATTTCTAACAAAATCCTATAGTAAAGATTCATAATGGCATATTTAGGAGCATCGTCATCATCATTCAATCAAGAGGGAAAAAGCATTAGTATACCACCCTTTTTTTAATGACAATGATTATCTTTATTGGAAAACTAAAATGGGATTCTTTTTAATGGTTAAAATTGTAGACTTATGAGAAATTGTTACTAGTGGTCCTTTCATTCTAAAGAATGTTGTAGATAACAAAGCGACACCCAAATTAAAGGAAAAATGGAAACTTCAAGATAAAAGATTAGTTTCCTTGAATAGTAAGGCCAAACTCATCCTATTTTATGCTTTAGGAAGAAATAAATTTAATAGTGTCTTTATGTGTGAAACAACTTACGACATTTTGCTTACATTAGAAAATACTTATGAGACCACAAATCAAGTTAAAGAGAGTAAAGTAAGCTTTCAAATACATCAATTTGAATCGTTTCAAATGAAGCATGATGAAAGCATTTGTAGCTTGTATACTAGATTCATTGATATTATTAATTCCCTAAATGATCTTGTAAAGTCCTATACTAATGTTGAATAAGTAAGAAAGTTGCTTAGGTCACTTCTAAATATGTGAGAAGCTAAAGTAACAGCTATACAAGAAGCTAAATATCTAATATCACTACTAATGGAGGAATTTGTTAGATCTCTCCTTATATACAAAATGAGGTTCTAAGAGACACAAGAAGAGACAATGCATTTAAAGAAAAATAGCTTTTTAAAGCCAAAAAAGAAGATTCAAGCAAAGAGGAAGAGATATTAACTAGTGAAAATGAAGAAGATGACATTGGCTTACTTAGTAGAAAATTCAAGAAGTTCTTGAAGGAGAAATTATCCAAAAGAAAGGACTTTAAGGAAGGTAAAAATGACATAAAACATAAATTCTCTAATAATACTTGATTTAAGTGTAGAAAACTTGACCATATAAAGTCATAATATTCCTAGCTCAAAGATAATGAGAAGTATAAGAGAAACTATAAGAAGGAGAAAAAGGACAAGAAGAAGGCGCTTAAAACATCAACTTAGGATGAAATAAGTGAATATGAAAGTGAGCATTCAAAAAAAGAGATAGCTTATATGTGTTTATCACTATGGAAAATAATGAGGTAACATCTAACCCTAATTCTTTTAATGATGATAGTGATGTTGGCTTGACATATAATGATTAAAAGAAAGTTTATAAATCATGAGTAAGAAAAGGAAGAAATTGTCTTCCAAACTTAAGGAAGTTCAAAAAGAGTCGAATGCATGCATGAGTAATAATGAAAAGATGAAAAATGAATTACATATCATTAAAGGATATAAAAATGTTATTGATGACAACCATGACTTAAACGCATTAAAGTGTGAGAATGAAACATTGAAAAAGAATGTAGATTCCCTTAAGGATTCTTTTTCCAAGTTTACTATAGGGATTCAAAAACTAGAAAACATGTTAGAGCCTAAAAGAATTATAATGATAGGTATAGAATTAGATATAATTATGAGAGTTCTTCTAAAGCTAAAACTACTTTTGTCAAGAATAAAATTTGAATTATGAAGAACCACTTCTTAAGATGACAAATGAGCTTAGAGCATCTACATCTATACATACACATGTATATAACACATACATTAGGGCTCAACATAACAACAAACATCATGCCTTCATATATGTCTTAAAACCTAGGCATAGAGTTCGACACTCTTAAGAAAAGAATAGACATAATTTTTATGATAACATGAAAACCTATTCATACCCACATCAAAGCATGCATCATGACTTCATTAATAGTAAAAATCATATATATAATTACGATAGGAATTTTTACCATCCTAGGAGACCATGCAACATATTTAATGTCTAAAGAAATCTTCCTCATTATGCATACATATATAGAATTCCAAGCAATGCATTTTTGCATCATCATTACTAATATAACATGGTATTTCATTTTGGTGGTTAAGACTAGACATACTAATATTTTACTTTATTAGAAAAACAATGTTAAGCAAATCTTTGAAAGTGTGGGTTGAAAAGAAGAAGGAACAAAACAATCAAGAAACTAAGCTTATTTGGGATTCCCAAAACATATTGATTGGATTATTTGAAGTAGAAAATGGTAAGAACTAAAGATAATAGCTATTAAATTGAGCATTATTTTTAGAATTAATATTTTTTATCTTGATGAACCTGACATTCTTGCCTCTAAGAAAGTCTTGAAGATGTTGTTATAAGATATGGAGAATTTAACTCCCAAAATTAACCATCAAGAATTCTTAAATTGTTTAACCAATTAAGCATGATAAAAAGGATGAGATGCAACTAATGGATTGAAAATTCAAGAAGAATCTTCATTGAAAACTCTCATAATTCATGTTCAACATGAGGTAATTATTAGTTTATGATTTATAAATATGTGATTACTTACATTTATGTGCCAATTTAAGTATAAATCCTTGGTGATTTGAGTTTGAATTATAAACAAGGTGTTTTTAAAATGTTAACCTTAATACTTAGAATTAAAGACAATGAACAAAATAATATCACTAAGTTTGGGTCTACATCATCAATTGGGTTATTATAGTATCTAAACTTTTGAATAAGGATAAAGCTTGCTTAATTAAAGTAAATTTAGCTTTTGTTTAATGGAATTTTTTTTTCATAAGGCTCTTTATATGATCAAATTCTTTTTGATTAAGTAGTTGGTTGATTTGTGTTTTAATATTAATTTGTTGAAGTTTTACTACTTTAGTTTGAGTTTTAAAGATAGGTTCCTTAAGCTATCTGGTTAACTGGTTGACCAATGTCTTACCACTATAAAAAAAATAGTTTTAACGATGGAAATTGCCCGTAGGCGAACAAATTTAGCAACAAGAATTAACGACAAAAAGAGTCGTAGGTAAAATTTCCCTATGGAATTACAATTTTTGTCGCTAAATTTCCCAACAAAATGTTATAGTTTGTCACTAAAATTACTTAAAGAAATTATAATTCTGTCTCTAGATTTGCAAATAAAATTACCATTTCTGTCGCTAAATTTCTTGACAGAATTGCAATTTTTGTAGGTAAGTCTAGCGACGAATAAACAATTTTTGTCGCCAAATTTACCTACATAATATAACATTTTGTCTATAATTTTAGAGACGGATCTTTTAATTCTATCAAAAAATTTACCAATGGTACCATTTTTTCTGTTGGTAATTTTAGCTATAAAAACTCCATCACTACAAATTCCCATCAGAATTTTATATTAATAATCTATTGATTTTTTCTACATTTAATTTATCTAAATAATATAGTCTTAATTGATAATATAATATAAAAATTATTCTCATTGGTAATATAATATAAAAATTATAGTGTACAACAATTATCTTGAAAATGTATGTTATTATTGTAAATTAAAAATTAAAAAAAAAACATAAGAGTAGCAAAACATCAAATAAAATCCATTTAAGTACCGAAATAATATAAATCTAAGCTATGCAGTTGGTGAAAACGGATGATCTGACTGTTGCGATGAGGTGCTACCATTCCCCTTCAACTCATCTATCTCATTACAAAGTTGGGTTATGTACTTCATCAACTGCAGCAAATGACTTGCCAGCATCTCCATTATGCTCTCAAGTTGAACGACTCTCTCATTAGATATGGACTGCTCACTAGATTCAGTTGTACAGGATGTGGAGGATTGCAAACAATATGTGTTTGCAAAATAACCTAAACTAAAAATCCTTCCACGCCGGTCCCTACCACCAACTATATTAAGATATGTCTGACTCTCATCAACATGTTCAGAGTTCTGAGATTGTCGTTCAATGCTTTCTTGTATTTTTCTCTTATTATTATAATTGTTTACATTAATAAATTATAATTTTAAACTAATATTATTTATCAAATTAATATTAAAGTATCAATTTTACATACATTAAGTTATCTGCATTAGGTGTTGACGAAGGTCACATCATTATGCTTCTTAGTATGGGTGTGCAAAAGGAGCTAACGTAGTGTAGGCTTTATGCCCATAGACTTTTTCTACATCAAAATAAAGTATTATAAGTGAACTACAGTTTACAAAAATTTTAATAGAGTTTCCTCTATTTTATGATATTTACCTCCTGTTAAACAAAAAAGAATTCTCAACAACAAAGTCATTCACGACAATAGACATTTATAAAATTATCATTCTCCATAATACACATATATTTTTATTCCAAATTTCATACATCAAATTATATTGAAATATAATTGGTAGTAATTAGTATAAAAATTAGAATATAAGTGTAAAGTTTAGATACTTACAAGTTTCTCTGTATGCTCCTGGTAGGTCATAGATTCTCCGGCGCATAGAGGTAAACTCTCTTCCTTTGGTCCTCCTTGTTTGTTTGTAGAATTGTGCTCTAAAATGGAGATTGCCTTATGTGTTGCCCAGTACTATTGCCAACGACTCAATATTCTTCATATGTATAAAGAGGTTGTATAATATACTTGTACCAAAACTAGGTATTTGCCACTCATCCATTCCTCAACATATTATAGCTCATATTCTTTTTTAATATCCTTCCTAGTCTAATTGTCCTCAAATTCCAATGGTTCCACATTTTCATTCCTAAAATCAAGTATCTATTTTCCTCATTACCATTGGACATTTATGACAGTCCTATGAAGTCAATCACTCCGTTACTCGAAAAATTTTCGGTCCGGACATTTTCTCCCAATTTGCCAGAAAAATTTCTAAGGGTCACTATCGACTGACAATCCCTCTGAAACAATTCCAATTCAACTATTCAAACCCAATTATCTCAAAATTCATAAAACGCATCATATTCACAATAAAGTGCTGGAAAATGCCATGAATGCATATATATATAAATGCATGTGCAAAATAACTCATTCCTCTATAATTAGAGGCCAAATGTATGCTCAACTCCAAATATGAAAAATGTAAAATCCTAACCCTTCCCAATATACCAAAATAACCTTCCCATCGGTGATGGGATGTTACAATTGTATTTCTTCTATTTCTTTTTGGTTCACACCTCAACATAATGATAGTTTGGTTTAATGTTTACTGTTAAGTAAAAGGTAAGAAAGTTGAAAACATTGTCATTAAAGAGATAAGAATAAATATTGCACTCATTGAAGTTTAAACATTTAGCCAAATAGATATAATGATGAATTATAGAAAGCATGGAATTCTGGATGTTTATTTAAGTAGGTTATCTAAGTTAAATGAGTGTTTATTCTAATTATTAGGAGCTAGTATGCTTAATTATTCAATCAAGTACTTTAAAGAGATAGGTTGCATCACAATGTCAACTTTTTAAGCTTGAACTAACTTAATTAAATTTTGGGTTATCAAAACTTAGTTGTGATTGTTCTCAAACTCAAACTTAGACTTAGGTTGAATGATTCGAGCTTGATCAGACTTCAAGTGACACAAAGTTTGATTACATTTGAGCCTGATTGAACCTCAAGTTAGGTCGACCCAACCTATTTACTAACCTTAATTAAATTAGCCTACTTTGCTTCAAGTTAAAAGTTAAGGCTCATAATAAAGTTAGACTAGTCATAAACCCTAAGGCCAGAATTTCAGCTTAATTTTATTTTGGCTTGAATCTTAGTCTAATCTTAATTAAATCTAAATGTTTGAACTTGATTCTTAATTTTATCAAATATATTTTAATACATTGATTTCACTTGAATCGATTTGATTTCTTATAATTGAGATCGGTTGAACTTACTTGAAAATTGACTTTAAGCTATACGAACTTCTTTTCTATACCTATTTGAAGTCATTTTGAATTTTTACCAAACCTATTTGACTTGAACCTATATAGGTTTTAATACTAATGGTTAAATTTAAAGGGAGTTTATGAAGACGTTAAACTAAAACTAAGCGAATATATATATATTAATAAATCTATATTTTAGAAATTACATAAGGTTATATTCCTTGGTATTTAGTACTTTTATAACATGTTTAATATAAATTTTTATTTTTTTCCTATGTTTAGTTCATTGTCTTGTAAGTGATGATTTTGAGAGAAGATATAAGATCTAGTGCAACATTCTCCACAGTTGTCCAATCAAGGAGATTTTAGAGTCATTTGGAAGATAAAAAGATGGACACCAATTTTTTAAAAGACATCAAAAGTCAATTATAATTTGAAGATGTTGAAAAATAAAGAATTTGAAGAAATTAAACACAATAGGTATTGAATATACATGAACAACAAGCAACTATCTTTAACGATGGTCTGAAAAATTGATTGACTTTTACTATGTGTGTCAATATTAAATTATCGTAGATGCATGCGTAGCTATAACTAATACTGACAAATGCAAGTCAATCACATAGGGACAGTGATTACCAGTAGTTACCATTATTCTATTATCTAGTGTAATTTTTAATTTAAAAGAAAATAAAGTTATAACAACTAAAAATGAGTAGCAAGAATGAATCAAAGAACTAAAAAAGTATTAAGAAAATTGGTGATATCAAAAGATTAGTATCTAGGTTTCGAATCCCCTAAACCTTAATATATTGATTTTTTATTATGCAATTCTTTGGTTGATTTATTAGATCGTGGAGACTCCTATGGTATGCTAATAGCTAACCTTGAGTCTATTAAAAATTACTATGGAGGTTTTTAACCGAATTAATCAAGTTAAAGTTTATAGGATTGCTTTATTGAATTGTGAATCCCTCTATTAGGTTTGACCCTAATCCGAAAGATTTATGTTATTCTATATCTAGGGTTGCAATCAACTCCTTCCTATAATGGTGGATATATTCAAAAACTTGATTTCTCAATCTCTATGTATGGAATCAGGTTATGATTTAATATTTCAATTTTATTAGAACATAAGTAAAACACATAATTTGATCACAATATACCAATCAAACCAATTCCATTAATAAAAGAATCAAATCAAATTAAAGTATCAATATAGGGTTCATCTAACCTAAATACTAACAAGTCATTTAGTTACACATGATCGAACACAAAATCAAACATAAATAGAAAGAAAAACAAATTGAAAACAATTTGTTCATAATTCTAAATCTCCTTGGTTTTCTTCTATCGAGTATTCTTGTGAAGTAAAGGTTTGATGTTGTATTTTGACAGATCTTTCGTTGAATGCTTTGTGTTTTCCCGCTTCTTTGCATCAAAATCACCTCTTTATCCACCTCTAAGAGTTTTAGAAAACCTCTATACATCTACTTCTATTTGCCTCTAAAAATGTATTTTATATTAAATTATATGGTTTTGTCCAATGCACTGTCTGATGCATGGTCGTGTATCAAATTGTACATAATCAAAATCTCTGAAAATCGCATATCTACACTGCTTGAGATATGTGCACGGGTGGATGCACGGTCGTGCATCTCTTTTGTGCTTCAAATCTTCATCTTGTGTCGTGTTTTCTTCTGAATTCTTCTCCTTTAAATTTGTGAAGGCAATTATACTCTGTAAACACACTTAGAGAAAATCAAGTACCAAATATATGATAAAATTATAAGTTATCAAGCAAAAATGCATCAAATATAAGGAATAAATTCAATTATGCATCTATCAAACATCCATGCACTTAAGCTTTTGCTTTCCCTTAAGCAACCCATAATTAGCATACAATTAGAATCAAATTATCCTAAAATTAACTTTCTAAATTAATATTAATAATAATCACATCAATAATCGCATTGAAATTAAAAGCGTTAACCTTTTAATGTTCAGGTTGAAAAGTAGCAGAACTCTCAATAAATGCATAGTAGAACTCTTACCATAGGCTTGCAATGAAATCACATCTCCACCACTTATGTATAAACTAGAAACAAAAATGAAAGGTTTTTGTAAGGTTGTAACTGAGATTAGGTATGATATCATTGGGATAATAAAAATCGTTGAATTGAATGAAATATACCAAGAAAGAAATTATAAAACTTGTTTACAAAACACACAACTCCTTTCATAGTAACTTTGTTGGTACCATAAACTTATTCACAAATTTTTTTACTCATATAATAACTTTTTTTTCAATCAATGAGTATTAAGTACCACAATTAAAGAAATAATTTTGAGAAATTCAAGTCTCAACAAGTAAATAATGTAAATAAACTTCAAGGTTAAAAGCAATAAAAGGGTCCTCAAAGAAGAATAGGATAAAGGTTGATATGTGGGTTTAATCAATGAAAAAGACTAAAGTTTAACAAGGTCATTCCTAAAGGTAAATTTAACAAAGGGGTAATTTTCAAAAAAATTGGCTTAAATACGTTATTAAATCTAAGTGCCTTCATTATGTCAATGCTTCGAATTTAACAAATATGGTGTCAATGTGCATAATAAAAGCAAGTTCTAGAATTATTCTGACACACATGATAGCACACGTGAAACAACAATAAGAGCTTAACAATTTTGAAATTTTTGCTTTGAGGCTGCAAAAGCTCAAGGAAAAGATAGGTATTACGTGTATAAATAATATACAATATCATTTAACTTGAATATTTAAATGATTATTAAAAATATGACTTACAAAAGAAAATTTATTCTCACTCTCATCCTTTTGCATAACAATTCAATCAATATTCAATAATGAAACAAAATATTCATGGACAATTTTCAACCAGGATATCAGTATGAATCGTTAACTGAAGTTGTTTGGTGCTATAAATATTCAGCTGGAGTATAATCGTTCCCTCCATAGGCGTAAAAGTTTCTCCACTCTCAATTATAGTTATTCCAGTTATACCTTGAGGTTGATTGTACATGCTTTGTTGCTTCCATATATAAGTTAGTGCTCAACATTCATATTTGTAGTAAGTACTCTCATAAATGTCCCAACACAGTGTAGACATCGATTGTGCCTCTGAAACCATGTGAGGGAACCTCTCTCTATATATGGTGATGTTATAGATTGTGAAGACAAATTGTAGCTCTCATAAAAGTATTGTTTGCTCCATCCTTTCATTGTCAGTTGTGGCTTTGATAAGAAATCGTAAATCTTACAATAAACTATAACTCATGATCAAGAAGAGAAATTCAAAAGGTAATTAAATGAATAAGTCACAAATAACATACAATATGATAAAACTATAATATAAAATAATACAAAAAATAATGACTAGAGTCATAACATTTAAGTGTTCCTAATATCAAAATCCCCAATAATGACACCAAAAACTTAGTTGACTTTTTCTATATGTATCAATATTGAATTACTACAAGTGTATGACATATTTGTAGGGATGACAATTTTAGCCCAGTATGTAACACCCCACTCCCGCATGACCCGAATCCGACATCGATAGTGATATCCGAGTCTGTGCCCTGCGAGGGTGGCGTGCTACATCACTCAGTATAAACTCAGTATAATTTTTTTAATACAAACAGACGCTATGCGGGAAGCAATTCATATATATACGATCACTGATAAATATATTGACCACAGGGGTCCTTATTATAAATACACTTTATTTCAGTCCGTTGACTTTACAAAACAATTGTACAAAACTTCAAAAGAAATATAATTTTATGAGACACTAATACAAACGCGAACTGATCCCGACTTCTTCTCGCATTATACGCCCGTTGTCTAACGGGGTATTCTTCTAAGTCCTGAAAAATAATTACAAATTTTGGGTGAGTTTTGCGAACTCAGTGAGTTAACCATCATCGATGGTCCACTCAGTCACATAACACAATTTGTATACATCTAACATTATCTCATAAAACACATTCACCAAAATTTCACATTCACACATTTACAGAA
>JANZLF010000221.1:11878926-11889459 GCA_026546835.1 Erythroxylum foetidum | reverse complement strand
TTTAGAGACTGAAATCAAGTGATTTGAGGACTGGTAGATTTTGAGTTTCGGTTGAAACCAACCCTGTATATATATATATATATATATGAGTTATAAGAGTTAGGTTTTGGGAATTTATCTTCTTCCTCTTCTCGTGGGTGTCGTGATCTTCTTTCCTTGGAGATTTCTTGCTTCCTTTTCCTTGTGACTGAAGAACTGCTAGAGATCTTGGAAATGTTGAGGTTGAGCTAGTGTGAGGTTCATTGTGGCTGAGAAAGGAAGGAGAAGAAGCTTGAAGATTTTCGGTGATTTTCTAGGGTTTCCGTTGATTCTTCGATTGGGTAAGTTTCAATGTGTTTATTGTTGATGTTTCTTGTGTTTATGGCATTTATGAGCATAAATGTGAGGGATCTGGGTAGTTAGAGTGTTTTAATGGAGGTATTAAGTGTATTAATGGCGGAAATTAATTTGGAGAAGACGAAGTTTCGTCTTCGCCGCGACGTCTGGTGCGGGCCTCACCGCAGCGAGAAAAAGTGTGCTCGCCACGGCGAGCAGCAGGCGACGCCGCGGCGAGGGGCGAAATTCTGCGCCTCGGCGAAAGGAAGCATGACATCGTGGGATATGCGTCGGAAACGACCCACGGGAGTCCCGGTGTGTACCCTGCGGTGAGGGGGCGCTACAGTTAGCTTACAAATTATCCTTACCTTTTAAAATTATCGCAGATTTATGATGTATTTCACATGTTGATATTGAGATGATACTGATCAAACCCTAGCCATGTTATATCAAGTCTTAAGATTGAGGTTGCAAATGATATGACTTAAAAAGAGAAGTCATTAGAGATCTGGGATAGATAAATTAGGAAATTAAGGAGGTGGGAGATTTCGATTGTACGAGTTTTGTGGAGTCATCATCGTTCTCTAAGAGAGACTACTTGGGAAGTAAAAGATAAAGTTTAGCGTCAAAATCCTCATTTGTTTGGATCCTCGGTACGTAATTTAATTTTGATGACAAAATTCTTTTAAGGGAGAGAACTGCAAAACCTACAAACCCAACCTTTAATAAAAACCCAACTCAACCCATTGAAAATAAAAGAGAGGAGTAGAGATACAAAAGACATCATATGGATTGTCAAAAAAGAAATAATGAAAAATAGCTCCATTCTCCTTGTTCTTCTCCATATTTTTAAGTGGTAAGTGTACAAAAACACCATCTTTCTCCTGCATGTGAATCTTTTCTTATGTATTTCCTCATTTTGTTTATTTTGCAATAGATTAGAGAGGAAATTGTGGAGATTAATAACCCAAAAATCTATTGGAAAGGTATAAAACTTCATATAGGTATGATTTTTAACAAAATTCTATTCCCTTTTATTAGTAATTTTTAATCATCCTAAACTAATTTCTACTTAGAATTATGTTGTAATTGTTTGTGATAATAATTTTTATGAAATTAAAAAATGGAGAAAAGTGGCTAAAAATGAGAAAAGAAAGAGGTTCGGAGAAGAAGAGAGTGTGAAGAAAACGACAATTTTAGGAAATTTCAAGATCAAAATAGGAACTGTGAATATTTAGTAGTAAAATTGGAATTTAATTCCTAGAATGATATTTTAGTAATAATAAAAGAATTTATAGATAAAATACGAAATTTTAATAATTAAAGGTATTTTATTAATTGTAATGGATATTTTTATTAATTAAGAATAAAGTGGTAAAAATGGGGTAACTTTGGATTATTAAGTATAATTAGGTTTGAAAAATTTTCTTAAATAAAATTTAATAGAATTTTGTAAATGTCTAGGTCTGGAGGATGGATTAGAGAGTAGATTGGGCTAATTAAAATAGTTGAATATAAAAATCAGGTAAGGATAACCTTAAACTATACCTTTATATTTGTGTATGGTTCATAAAATTACAAATTTTTCTTATTAATAAATTATTTTTATGGTAAATAATATTTTGAATTAGTAATTAATTAAATTAATAATTAATAATTAACTATGTGGATTTCTAAAATATATAAAATTTTAAGAATTTTATTTATTAATAAATAAGTGAAAAGGTACAAAATTTTTAATGTTTATATTTTATTACATGTTATGGTGTGTATTGTTTGATAATTTGAGAGAAAAATATGATATTTATAAATTTTAGTTATGCATGTGTATAATAAATAATATTAGGGTAAGATAAATCATGTTCATGAAATTAGATAGAGATTAGTTTATGATGATTTTAGGATATACTGTGAAAGTTGTAAGTCTATGACTTGCCTAAGATAAGATATATTCAATAGTCATAGATTAATGAGTTATTGAGATATGAGTGAGTTATGACCAAGTACCTGTTCGTGAGGCAAGTACTAGGACATCCTAGATCTTGGGAAGGCATTATGCTGATGACTAAGTATTGGAGAAATAACGAGATATCTTCAATCATTGGAATGTCCTACGTTTATAGCTAAGTACTAGAATAATACCGTGTTACCCTATTAGATTGAGAGATTGAGATACACTATATTGATATTTACATATCTAATTATGTTTCCACTTAATGAGTAATTATAATGAGTAAAGATGAGTCGACAAATCATTGAATGTAAGCCTACTAGGATATGTAGCGCCCAATTATTTCAATTAATAAAGAGGTAAAATATAAATGGTAATAATGAATATATTATTAGTTTTAATAATTAACAATAATAATAAGATTATGAAAATTTATTAAATGTTTGGACAGGCTGAGCATTACACAAATATGTATATTTTATCATTTGACTATGTTCATTATATATTAAGTTATTTGAATTTAAGAGTACAATGAATTTATCTTTACTAGGCAGCTCACCTCTTGCCGATATATTGTTTAAGAAATAGAGAGATTGTCGATAACTTTGGTATACATAATTAAGAGTGTGGAGCCTAATTGAGGCCATAAAATCAAATTGAGTACAATACTTCTAATTGTTACAGTTTGAGATGGTTATACTTGTACAACTAATTTGGTGACTAATGAATATCATTTCCAAGACTTATGAGATTTTTTGTAATTAATGATGTAATTGTAAAAAAATTTAGCTAAATTATGGTTCAAGAATTTTGAAATGTCACAAAAGTAACAATAATAATAATTTTTTTGAGTTGAAACTTCTGTATTTATTGTTATCAATCAACCAAAACGAAAAGTAAGATTGACTTTAATAGATAATCATAATGGAAGTTAAAAATTTACTCTCATACCAATAATAAAATTAATTTTATTTACAATCATAATGGAACATTTGTTACTAATGAGAATAAATCATTTACAGAATTTGTTTTAAATTCCACATAGAGGCCGATTGCAAAATCCTTATTCTTCGTAACAATTATTTTGTTTTCCTATCTTCCATTTTGTTTTTATTTTTGGAAA
This sequence comes from Erythroxylum foetidum, assembly GCA_026546835.1. NCBI lineage: Eukaryota > Viridiplantae > Streptophyta > Magnoliopsida > Malpighiales > Erythroxylaceae > Erythroxylum > Erythroxylum foetidum. Next base: position 11,886,070 of record JANZLF010000221.1, on the reverse strand, counting down.
ACAATTTTTTAATATATATATATTTAAAAGTTATTGAACCACTATAATGCACTTTTACAGCTACTATTACCTATCCTTATACTTAACATTTAGGTATGTTTATAAGTTGGAGAATAGTAATAGAATGGAATGGAATATAATATTATTCTATTATTTGATACGAGAGTTTATTATATAATAAAATATAATGAGATGGAAGAGGAAAGTTTTATATTATATCTCATTTCATCCTAAACAGTAAAAATGAAGAAAAAAACTTCTGATTTAAGGGTTTATAATAAAATGTAAAATAATAAATAACTTTACACTGTATCATGTTATAAATTCTTCATCTAAATAATATTTTATTATATTATATTATAAACTATTTTATTTTTTCTAAATAATAATTTTTAAATATTATATTTATTAATATTTCATTTTATTGTAAACTATTTTATCTTATTTTATTACGTTAAAAGCATTACGTCCAATTAAATATATTATTGGCCCCGTCGTTAGGAAGGAGATCATCTGTCCCTATTCTGGGCCCTTTCTATCTGAGTCATCCACTTAAGTGAGACCCACCTGAGTGGATGACTCAGATGGAAGGGAGCCAGAATATGACCAAGATAAGGGGCAAGAGGATCTGACCTCGTCATAAGGAAAGAGATCCTCTGTCCCCCTTATCCTGGCCCTACTTTAACTTCCTTTTATCTGAGTCATCCACTTAAGTGGGACCCATATAAGTGGATGATCAGATAGAAAGAGATTAGAATAGGACCGGCCAGAGGATCTGCCCCTAGTCGTAAAGCTTTACTCACCCAGATTGCGTGTCAATTGCTTCTTATATTTCTTTTATTATTCTCACAGATATGTGTCACCTTTGTTGATTTAAATTAAATAAGCTTTTAATAAAGCCTGCGATACTGAGGTCTGATCTTTCAATTTTACTCTCCGACAGACATAAACGCTGCAGCAGCTATAGACTGCAGTGGACCGTCAATTGATCTATATGATCTTTTTGGACTTTGTGCTCCCATATTTTTGCTCTCTTTGGATTGTTTGGTGAGGACCCTGAAAGAGAAATCATGAAAGCTGGCTGCTTTCTAATAGAGGATAAATCCAGAAGATGCAAACAACAATAAGATGGCCATTTTTTCCGTCCAGCTATGAACACTGGACCTTACTCCAATCATTCACGAAAAGGGGAGGGGACACTCCATGTTACTAAGGTACGAGACTATTGCTTACATAGTAACATGTGCATTTTGCATGCATCAGCAGCATCAAATGACAAAATTTCCAGTTAAAAAAGAAAAAAGGAATCAAATATACGGAGGGTTAATTGCACTTGTTAATTAAATATTTACTTCGCATTATATTGGATTTAATAATAAAAATATTATTGTGTCTAACTCAAAAGAAATTGTGACTATTTTAAGGGTAAAAGTAGAAATTGAGCTCCTGTAAGGATGTTTTCAAGTCAGAGAACAAAAACACGATTATCATCATTACAAATGCCAGTTTTGGGTTGTACGTATGGGCCCTCATTTGTCCAACTTTTACTGCTGATTTAAATCCAACATTTGCTACAGAAGTACAAAACACTTGGCTGTTTCAATCTCTGACTTCATAAATTGAAGCTCCCATTTTTAGGTTGAAGCCTCCAATGCAGTGGCTTAGATTAGATCTATACAGCCAATGAAAGATCTGTTTTCTAGTGTTGTAGAATAGGGTAACCCAGAAGCCCTGAAGGGGATGGGACATTCTCATCAAAGCAAAGGCTGAAACTTTCAGCTATTAATTCACAGGCATAGTTTAAAAACTTTCGTAATAAATAAAACATCTGAATCATAATCGTAACCGAGTCCTTGAAGTAAAATGTGGAAAGATACCAGTCCTTACAATGCACAGTAAGGAACATAACATATGGTTAGGACTTAATGACCCAAAATAAAGGTGCAGATCCATCTACGATGACTATGGCCGAATAACCCCACCATTTTGTTCAATGCAATGAGCTTATTTTCCGCAAACTGTAACAAACAAAAATCTCATCAAAGTAAACCGTACACAATGGAGAGTAGTTGGCTTCTCACATTTCTCTTCATCTTCCAAGTAATCCCAAGAGAGTTGGCAGGTTTTAGTGTTGGTGGTGGTATTGGTGTTGGAATAGGCAATGCAGGTGGCGGGGGAGTCTTAATTGGCGGTGGAATAAACACTCCAACACCATCAAGCTCCTCAGTTTCGAACCTCAACAGTGCTTACACTGCGCTACAAGCATGGAAGTCAGCAATCTCTGATGACCCATTAAAGATCTTTGATACTTGGGTTGGGTCTAATGTATGTTCTTATAAGGGAGTGTTCTGTGCTCATGTTCAAGATGGTGAACTGGGATCGTCCACTCAACCAGTTGTTGCAGGTATAGATCTCAACCGTGCAAATCTACAAGGCATACTTGTCAAAGAACTCTCTCTCCTCACAGACATGTCTGTTCTTCATCTCAACAGTAACAGGTTTTCAGGAATTGTTCCTGATACTTTCAGAGACCTCATGTCTCTTCAAGAGTTGGACTTGAGTAACAACTTGCTTTCTGGCCCTTTCCCTGTGATTACTCTGTACATCCCAAATCTCATTTACTTGGACCTCAGATTCAACAGCTTTTCTGGACCAATTCCTGAAGATCTTTTCAATAAGAAACTTGATGCAATTTTTCTTAACAACAACCAATTTGATGGCCACATTCCTGATAATTTGGGCAGCTCTCCAGCTTCTGTGATTAATTTGGCTAATAACAAGTTGAGTGGAACAATTCCAGCTGTTTTTGAATTCATGAACTCCAGATTGAAGGAGATTTTGCTTCTGAATAATCAGTTAACTGGCTGCATTCCAGAGGGAGTTGGACTCTTTACAGACATGCAAGTCTTGGATGTGAGCTATAATTCACTGAGGGGCCATTTGCCAGACACAATATCATGTCTTGGTCAGATTGAAGTTCTGAATTTAGCACACAATGAGCTATCTGGAACACTGCCAGACCTGGTTTGTTCCCTAAAACAACTTGTGAATTTAACTGTTGCTTCTAATTTTCTGTCTGGGTTCAGTCAAGAATGTGCCAATTTGTTCTCTAGAAACATAGGTTTCGATTTCTCAATAAACTGCATTCCTGGGATAGACATGCAGAGACCTCAACCAGACTGTTCTATGGTACGAGGAGGTGGATTGAGCTGTCTTACAATTCCAGCAGCTCAACCTCTAATTTGTGGGTCATTAGTCAAGTCCTTGGACGAACTAAACTCCTCAGTTCCATGAATAAGATAGGTGCAGCGTTCAGTCTTATATTAATTATAGATATTGTACAACAGGTTGGTGTTGACATTACCGATTAGTTAAATAGTATTGTAAGAATATTGTTATAGAGTATGCAGTCAGGGTTGCGCAAGCAGGCATTGTTCTGTCTAGAGCAGCAGTCGGTCCAGCTATTAGTAGCATTAGGAGTATTGTTTGGGAGAGACCGGGAGAGGGTTGGATCAGATTAAACACAGATGGGGCACAACGAAAGGCTAATAGCTAAGTTTCCGCTGGGGGACTCCTTCGAGATAGCTGGGGAATTTGGTTAGGAGGATTCGTCCATCTTATTGGAGTGTGCTCCCCCCTGGATGCTGAGTTATGGGGGGTTTATTCAGGCTTGACGATGGCATCGGATATGGGTTATCGGAGGATTGAATTAGAGGTCGACTTTTTAGAAGTCATTAATATTCTTTAATCTTCAAGCTCGAGGACGTCCAATAACACGTCACTAGTACAAGCTATTCGGGCTCTTTTCAATCAACCCTGGACAATTCACTTCCACCACGTGTTCCAAGAAGGAAATCGTTGTGCTGATTGGTTAGCTTCTCGTGCGATGCATTTTGGTTTCGGATTACTTATTTACAGTCTCCTCCTTCGAGATGTCTTACTATCCTTTTAGAGGATATGTACAAGGTCTTTATCCCAAGGGCCATTGTTTAGGCCTCTCTTTTTTCTCCATTTTATATTTAAAAAATAGCAATTATGATTTAGAACCTCCTCGTTTATTTCTCCAATACTCTGAACCTACTCCGTTACGCGCTAAAAATAACATTGTCTTATATCTATTTATACTCAAAATGACATTATTTTTATTTATAGTTTGGGTTTGTGGATAAGATATGCCCTGATATTAAAAGCAAGAGATGCACGACAAATGTGTCGTGCAGAAACATTAATAAATTTGATGTGAAAAATAAAACAGTAATAAGAACACCAAGATTTTTATATTATTTCAGCAATGCCTACGTCCAGTTTGAAGACAACTGAGTATTTCACTGTAATCAATGAGAACATACAATAGTGTTTATCACTTAATTTTCTTGAAAATCCAAATTAACTCAAGCTCATACACTCCTACTAGGAAGGAAAAAAATACAACTCCTTGTTGTTTCTCTCTCTCTCTCTTCCTCTTGAAATTTTTCTGCTCTCTCCTCTCTCTAAAAATGTTTCTGCTCTCTCACACACACTCTTTCGCTGTTGCTGCTTCTCTTTTATAGAGAAGTCAATGGGTGAAGGTCAACTACACTAAAAATCACTCAAAGCAAGCCACCATTTCTGACTTTGAGACAATACTTAACAATCACCGAAAGCAAGCTACCATTTCTGACTTTGAAATAATACTCAAAATCTCCACCTTGGCTCAAATCCTTGAAATGAAACTCTCAATGGTCATCTCCTAATCCCTTACGGGGCAATCAACAAATTGTACAAATACCAATCAAATCTAAACAATGCTTAAACTTGAGTAACGAAACTTGTTTTGTCAACATATCAACAGGATTGTTGTCGGTTCCAATCTTCTGAAGAAGAATATCTCCCTCATCAATTATCTCACGAATAAAATAGAACCTCATATCATTTTGTTTTGTATGTGCGTGATGAACTTGATTCTTTGCTAAATAAATAGCGCTCTAGCTGTCACAATGAACATCCACATGGTTCTGATGGACCCCTAAGTCATCAAGCAACCCTTGAAGCCAGATGGCTTCTTTAATAGCTTATGTTACTACCATGTATTCTGTTTTAATAGTTGATAAAGCAACTGTAGATTGCAAAGTTGATCTCCAAGTCACTAGAACTCCAGTACGAGTGAATACAAAATGGACCTATGCTGGTCTAAATCACCTGCGTAATCAGAATCTACATATCCTACAACACATTGACCAGTAACTTCATCTTGCTGAAATAATAAACCAACATCCACAGTACCTAGAATATACCGTAGAATCAATTTCATAGCTTGCCAATGCCCTTTTTCTGGATTATGCATATATCTACTGATAATACTAACAGTTTATGAAATATCAGGTCTAGTACACACCATAGCATATTTCAAACTACCAACAACAATTGCTTATGAAATTTGAGCCATGTAATGACTCTCCTCATCTATGTTAGGAGATATAGAAGCACTAAGTTTGAAATGAGGAGCAGGAGGTATACTAACCGATTTTGAACTTTCATTCATCTCGAAACGTTGTAGTACCTTCTTTAAATACTGCTTTTGACACAGACCAATCTTTCGTTTTGCTCTATCTCTTTCAATTTCCATACCTAATATCTTCTGAGCTTCTCCCAAGTCCTTCATCTCAAATTCATTACTCAGTTGAGTCTTCAATCTTTCAATCTCTACTTTGCTTTTACATGCTATAAGCATATCATCAACATATAAAAGCAGATAAATAAAGGTTCCATCTTGTAGCTTACGAAAGTATACACAATGATGATAATGACTTCTTGTGTACTTCTGCTCGATCATAAACCTATCAAATCGCTTGTACCATTGTCTTGGAGACTACTTCAAACCATACAATGATTTTTGCAATTTGCAAACCCAATTTTCTTTGCTAATAACCGTAAACCCTTCTGGCTGAGACATAAAAATATCTTCCTCTAAATCACCATGTAAGAACGTTGTTTTGACATCAAGTTGACTCAACTCAAGATCAAACTGCACAACTAAAGCCAACAAAATACGAATGGAAGAATGTTTTACTACAGGAGAGAATACCTCATTATAGTCAATACCTTCTTTCTGAGCATAACCTTTAGCTACTAATCTGGCTTTGAATCTTACATTGTCTTTTCCCAAAGATTCCATCTTCTTAGCATATACCCATTTACAACCAATTTCTTTCTTCCATTTTGGTAACTGAACCAGCTTCCAAGTTTTATTTTTATGAAGATATTTCATCTTCTCATCCATAGTTTTCTTCCACTCCATGATCTCTAAACTCTTGACAGCTTCTTTGTAGGTAGATGAAATATCGTCTTCAATAATGGGAAGTGCATATGCCATAATATCAGTAAACTGAGCGGGCTTTCGAATTTCCCTTCTTAATCTTTTGATTGCCATAAAATCTTGTTTCTGTGGTCATTCTTTGGTAAATACCTCCTTTTCATTATCCTCGTCCTCATCATCAAAATCAACTGTAGGACTAGTGTCTATAACATCAGACGTTACTGGATCAACTGGGCTCTTCAATAACTCCACCTACTTTGAACTACTCATAGTCTTAGTCGCTTCAATTTTTCCTTCATGCCTGTTCTGATTAACCATAGCAGTCTCATCAAAAGTCACATCTCTGCTTACAACAAATTTCTTGTAATCTGGACACCAAAGTTGATATCCCTTCACGCCAATGCTAAACCCCATAAATAGAGCTCTTTTTGCTCTTGAATTCAACTTGCTTTCCCTGACATGATAGTAAGTAGGATAACCAAATATATGTAAATACTTGTAATCAGTACAAGGTTTATTAAACCATACCTCCATGGGTGTTTTGCCCTTGTTTACAGTAGTAGACAATCGATTAATAAGATGGCTTGCATAAGTAATTGTCTCAGCTCAACACGCCTTGCCAAAACTAGCATTAGACAATATACACCAGACTTTCTCAAGCAAAGTACGGTTTGTAGCACCCCCTTATCATAGGGTATACACCGGGATGCCTGCAGGTCATTCTGATATATATCCTACGATAAGGGTGAACTACGAACAATCACTACTATATCTCACATGGCATCAAATCATAAAGCATCAATACTGAAAATCACTAATTTTTGAAACCATAAATTTTTCTCATTTCAT
>JANZLF010000221.1:11854498-11869705 GCA_026546835.1 Erythroxylum foetidum | reverse complement strand
ACGGTCTAAGCTCTAACTTAGTTTCCTTTAAAACTAACTCTATTAATTCTATCTTTACAATCCAACTATCTCCGAACCTTTTTTTGATTCCTTTTCTTTTTTTTATATATTTTCCATAATCCTCTATAAATTTTGAAATAAATCCTAAATTCACCAAAATTCACAAATATAATAATAATTCCACTAATCAGTAAAATTTCCAATATACATAAATTCCAAAATCATAAATCTCCCAAAAATCACAACTCAGTCCAAATATATCCAAAAAATGTCAATGAAGGCATGTACAGTCATATGAATGTGCAAAACTGTGCAAGTCATACTTAACTTATGCATGATGTACATTTTCTTAAGTTCTCAGAAATGCCTCATAATTTACTATTCTAGTCCTAATATGGATAAAGGGATGTTACAAGGCATGCTTTGTTCAAGTCTATAAATCTCTCTGTATCCTCCATTTCTTGTTAGCTTTCTTTACCATAACTACATTTGTAAACTTAGTAATAGATGATTAAACTCTCTTATGAAGTCTACATCTAGGAGCTTTGATACTTTCTTCAATGAAGTGTTGTCTTTTGGTAGCAAAATTTCTCATCTTTTGCTTCATAATGTTGATCATAGGATTCACATTTAATTTATGAGAGATCGCTGCTCTACTTATTTTTGGTATATGTGCAGGACATTATGAGAACACTTCAAGATATTTTTTAGCAATTGTTTTAATCTCTTTAGGGGAACTTTCCGTGCCTACTCATGTTTTTAAAATTCTGGAATCTTTAAGCCTTCCATTGTGTTCCACTTCATCTTACATATTTTCTCTTAGTTCCTTTGAGGGATATTTGACATCTACTTCCTCCACATTCAATATGTATGCGATATTTCTAAGGATGTTATATAACATTATATGCCCATACCTATATTTTTAAGGACATTATATAACATTATAACCCCATATGTTGGTCTCCTAAAACTTGTCTTTCCTAATCATTGTATGAAATTTCACTAAGGGCTTGATTGGTTACACTACAAGAAAAATAGAGTTTAGTGACGGAATTTAGCGACGGAATTTGTACATATTCTATCGGTAAGCTTATTTAGCGACGTAATTTATTCACGGAAAAAGACGTCGGAGATATGGCCGTTAGTAAATTTAACGACGGTAAAAATTTTCTTCGGTAAATTTACCAACGGTTATTTTGTTCGATCAGTAAATTCTTCTGTCAGAAAATTACCAACGGATTTTGTAATTCCGTCGGTAATTAGCAACAGATTTTTTTCGTCAGTAAAATCCAATATATTTATCAATGAAATTTTTTTTCCGTCGGTAAATTTGCTGAAAAATATTTTTTTAAAATTTACCTACAAAGTGTTTAGTTTCTCTGGAAGCCACTATGGAGAGAACTGCATTATTTCAAGTAAAAAAATTAAAATATAAAATTCATACTAAAATAGAACTAAAATCATTTTTTCAAATAACAAACATTTTATCAAACACCTTACATGCATCAGAAATTTATCTTAATATCACAACTAAAATCACGTCTTGTTCCTTCTATCACTAATATTTATACCTTAAAGTTGTTTTCCAATAATAAAATACACAAATAAACGAAAGTAATAAATACTCAAATTAACTTTCATCTAATATATGAAAAAACACATGACAGTAGTTGCAAAAATACCTCTATCGAAAGACACGATGACAATAGCTGGAGAAGACAACGTCGTCGAGCAGAAAAGGAGTCCACAACAGAGAAATGGGTGCCAAGAAAAACGAAGAGAAGATATAGGAAGAAGGAAGAAGAAGAAAGGAAGAAGAAGACACAAGTGGGAGGGAGATGTCAGGTGAGTTTATATTTAAAAAGAATTTACTGACGGAATTACCGACGGAAATTTCCGTAGGTAAACTCAAAAAAATTTTATACCGCCAATAATTCCCGTCTTTTTACCGACAGAAAGAAAATTTTCGTCGCTAAATTCATTTACTAACGAAATTTGCCTACGGAATTTTTCATAGGTAAACTCAAAATTTTTTATTCCATCAAAAATTTCCTCTATTTTTAGAGACGAAACATATACCGTCGCTAATTTTCGTCGCTAATTTTGTCGCGATGAATTCCCTCCAAATTTAGCGATGAGTATTAGTACCGTCGCTAAGTTACTTAATTTTTTCGTCGCTAATTTCTAACAGTATATTTTTTTTCAGTAATTTATTACCGACGGCTATATTGTTCCGTCGCTAATGTCCGTTGCAAATTTTTCCGGGACAAATTCCTTCCAAAATTTAGCGGCAAATATTAGTATCGTCGCTAAATCACTCAATTTTAGCGACAGAAAGCATATTTCCGTCGCTAATTTCCGACAGAAATTTTTCCGTTGCTAAGTTTCCATCGTTAATCTACAATTTTCTTGTAGTGCATATTGTACAGTTGTACTGCATAATGTATAAGTTTACATCAACCTTATTTCTAAAAATCATAATAATAAATAATAACCACAATTAATATAAAATAACAATAAATTTTAAATATTTCATATATAAATAACACTACAAGAAAACTGCGGAGTAGCGACAGAAACAAAACTATTAGACATTTGCGATGGAAAGAATATTTCTGTCACTAAAGTTGATTAATTTAGCGACGGTAACAATATTCGTCGCTAAATATGGAGGGAAATAGTGACAACAAAATTTGCGCCAAAATTAGCGACGACAAAATATGTCCGTCGGTACTTGCACAAAGTTGGCAACGGAAAAATACAGAATTTTTATATCGGTCAGTAATATTGTCATCGAAAAGGAAAAGATTTGGTTACGAAATATAAGATGTCGGTAATGGCATCATCTTCCCGAAGGTTAGTGATTGTAACAAAACGACGTCATTTTTGAATGGGAAAAAACGATGATGTTTTGTCATTAAAAAACGACGTCGTTTTGTTTCTGCAGGGAGGGAGAACATTTTCTTGCGGACCAAAATGACGTCCTTTTTGAATGGGAAAAAATGATGATGTTTTATTTCTGCAGGGAGAACGTTTTCTTGCGGACCAAAATGACATCGTTTGGAACAAAGACGACGTCATATGGTTGAGAGGTAAACGACATCATCTTGGTTCGAAACAGATGCTTTAATGTTAACGAAAACAACTTCGTCTCCATTAACATAAACGACGTCATTTTGTTTAACTTAAATAACGTTATTTAAGTTAACCAAAACAACATTGTTTGATTTAAAAAAAAACGACGTCGTTTTGGTTAATTGAAGAACATTATTTAAGTTAACCGAACGATGTTGTTTGCTTTTAAACCAAATGATGTCGTTTTGGTTAATTGAAGAACGTTATTTAAGTTAACCGATGTCGTTTTGGTTTAATTAAAAGGCAACCCATTCTTCCCCTCCTCCTCGACCTGCCATGCGACCTTCCTCTCCTTCTTCGTCCTTCGGCCGTTGCTCCTGCATCTGACGTCGTCTGCCCTCCGCCGTCCATTGAGCTGCTACGTCTTCGGCATTAGGAGTCTTCTTCTCCGACGATTTTTGTCAAGGTATGACTGTCTTCTCTGACCTCATTTGCTGTCGATGTGTGGGTGTCTGTGGATGAAATTTTTCAAAATATGGAGTTAGTTTTGACGATGGGTTGGCTCCATTAGTTTTCATTGTTATTGTTTGATGGTTTGCTGTGTAAACTACTAGACATGATGCTAAATAATGGAAAAATGTTACCATTTAATTAATAGTTAGGGATGAAAATTTTCTAGATACCATGTGTTCGATGAAATGTATGCATATAAGAGTTGATCTTTTTGGAATAGATGCTATATTATTAATTATACTATAAGTTTTTTAACTCATTTGTCAATTTTTTTCAAGCCTATGTAATAGAATTGTGACCCATTATAAATTGTAATTTAACCTAAGTCATGTATTTTAATATAATCTTTTATATAATTAATTAGATAATATATTCAAGCAAGTTTTATTCTTATAATGGAGTAATCTATTAGATAATGTATTGAAGCAAGTTTGAAGGTATTTAAATAGCACAAAAAAATTATATACTAGTATACATAAAAGATGGTAATCTTATCCTTATAGTTTATACATACGTACATAAAAGATGCATCACAAATTGAGTGATGAAGAAATCTCATTGGGGAATTTTTTGAGTTGATAAAAAATTTATATCCATATTTTTGTATTGTGATAACAATTAAATAGTGTAACTTAGTGCAAACAATAAGAATACCATAAGTTGTAACCATTTAGAAGTCAAATGTTTTATTGTTATAAAACTTATATAAGACATTATTATGACTAAGTATATGTTACTTAATCCAATAATTAAAGGTTAATCCACTAATTAAAGGACTATGCCTTAATGTTTATAAGGGATATGTTACTAATATGAGTATGCTAAAGTATTTTATGCTAATAATTAACATAGATTTTAATTTTACTCCAATATAAGTTTTCAGTTAATGTAATTGAATTGCATCATTTATTATATGATGATCATCATTGCATAATAATAAAGATTATTGTTTTTTTATGCATTATTTAATAGCGTATCATAAAGATACAAATTCTTAAAATATGTGTTAATCTTAAGTAATTAAATCAAAACAAGCATAGGGACATATACAAAGTTAATATATTTCCATGTCTTATTTCCATGTCTCATGATATAAAAGAATTTTCAAAGTCCAAACGGGTATTCTTAAGACAGAAGAGCATATAAGATTTTCATCTCATAAAGGAAATTTCTTTTGTAATTTAGCATCAAGTGAGAAATGAAGACCGATAATAATACATGGCACAATCAAATAATAAAGATATCACTATATGTTACTACAATTTATTTTGTCATTCATGTTGGTATGGTTATTAAGTATATGTAACTGTACTGAATCTATATCACACATTGGCATATTCGTTTGATATTTTTTAGTACGAAAAGTCTTATTGCACGAAATGATGGACAATGAACTACTTTTGGATCAAATTATTTTCTAAAAGATACATCAATAAAGTTTTCTTATTAATCTTTTCTTGATCCAAATTTTTTTGTTACTAAAACTAATGATAATTATTATCACTCAAAAGGGAGAATATTAGAAAATTTTCTTAATTGAGCTATTAGTTATGGATTTCATAATTAAAATTTTATTAAAGATTATGAAATATTTTGATCTATTTCCTAAGTATAAAGAGTTTGATAATTAGTCTAACTAAAGCGGATTAAACTCATGGAGTCCAATTTTGGATTATATAACTTATCAATTGGGGTTGTGAAGATTTATTTAGATTATAACGAGGAAATTAAGAACACACAATATGTATTGGGGGATATAAACATAGCAGACTAACTGTGTTTTAAACTTTGTATTAATTTGATAATCTCTTATTAATTTAAGTGTTAATTAAAGTTGCGAGTATATTCTTGAACTTTTATCTGTTCCAAAAATAGCCCATCTTTGATGTCTCTATTAATGGACTGAATTGAGAATAGACATGTAGTTTGGAGACCCAATTTGAGTTATGATTATTGGTCGATATAGAAGTGTATTTTTATTACAGGGGGACCCTTATTTCAAAAGGGAGATATCTATTTTATAGGAAAAATTAAGGTCCTCATAAAATGTGACAACCATTTTTTAATTAAAACAAGAGCTCCTTGGTATTAACTTATAATCTTATTATGGAGGAGACTTATAATTATGCAAATTGTTAAGGATAACACCTTATGGTTGAACTATTTAAGTATAGTTAATGACCTTCATTGATTATAATATTTCATGGAAATTGTTTTAATATATTTCGCATTCTAAACTGTGAACGATTTTGTTCTGGTTGTAGGAACTCATTTGTTGCCAGTATTTATACTTTGAAGGAAATTGAAGAGAAGCTTTTGCAGGTATTCAAATGACATTCATTTAAGTAAATGGCGTGACAATGTCAACCATGAATTTTCACACATTTTAATGACATTTGTAACAGTTTCTATATTTTTCATTCTAGCTCTGTCATCATCACCATCTTCCTTCACGTACTTTAGGAAGATCCTTTTGCATTTCAGTTGAGGCCAGTGATTATGTTTTTTACTATGTTTTTATGCTCTTGGTTTATTTGTTTGCGGTATGAACTTCCCATCTGAACTTCCTACATTTTTTATTGAGATGACTTGCACGATGTGAAACTTGTTTGTAGTATGAACTTTGGTTATGTATGAATTTATTTAGGACGAGTTTGACTTATGTTATTTTTTCAATTACCTTAATTATGTGAATACGTTATTTCATTGATGCTCTCTTAAATGATGAGGTTTTGTTTACTTTTTATGTGTGCATTTTTGAAAGGCATGTTTTTATTAAATTGTATATGTTAAACTAATTTATTAAAATAAGTTTTCATATTTTTATGAATACTTATTTGATTATCAGTGGTTTTTTGATATTTAATATCCATTAAATATCAAAATGATGACAATAATTGTCTTATGACATATATGATTACAAACATATTGTTAGATATTCAGTTTAAATATATTTTATATGTGAACCCATAACTCGTTATGGAGCTCCCGTAAGGCTTATTGATGAAAAATACTAGGAGTTAGAACGAGAACTTCTTATGTTGAATCACAAGTCTTGTCGTAGATGTTTTGTTATCTGTGGCTAACATGAGTGATACTAACTATGGATTCACTAGTTTAAATTAACAGTTTTCCAGATATGAGTTTTCGGGATAGATCTTGGATGTATAGATAATTCACCCCTGATGATTTCATTAATCCTGAATTTGTTGGGGGAGTTGAAGCTTTTATTCATTATGCATGTTCTCAACCTGCATATATGGATGGGTCAAAGATCAGATATCTATGTAAAAAGTGCAAATACAAATGTTTCCTTACTATTGATGAAGTTAATTTGCATTTACTGAGACAAGGGTTTGTCCCCAATTATTTTGAGTGGACATGACTTGGGGAATCGTTGATTTCTAGTACGTCAAGGGGTAATGAACCACAATTGTCTGTCAACTTAAATGAGTATGAAGAGGAGATTGGATTTAGAAGAAATTATGTTGATGGAACTGAAAATTCATACATGCAAATGGTTTATGATGGGGCCAATTACACCTTTAAGGCAAATAAGGATAATGTTGAAGAAGAAACTAACCCACAAGCAAAACATTTTTTGACTTACTACAGTCAGTTGACCGAGAATTGTGGCCAAATTGTGAGACAATGATCCAATTGCCTTCAATTGCTCAAATATTGAACATAATGCCTGAAGGAAATATTTCAGATTGTAGTTTTGATAAAATTCTGGAATGTTATAATGAATCATTGCCTGTTGATCATACAATGGTTGATAATTTTTACAATATGAAGAAACTTATTAGGGGTCTTGGTTTGCTTGTGAAAAAGATTGATTGTTGTCGGTTGGGATGTATGTTATATTGGAGAGATGATGTGAACTTAGAAGAGTGAAAATTTTATAGTCAATCTAGGTTTAGGCCTAGAAAGCGTTCAATAAAATAGAAATTAGTACCATGAAAGCGGATGTATTATTTCCTACTAACTCCGAGACTTCAGAGACTTTATGCTTTAGATGTTACTGCATCTCACATGAGATGGCTTGCTGAACACGAACAAGAAGATGGAGTAATAAGTCATCTATCAGATGCATTGGCATGGAAACATTTCAATGACACCCATCTTGATTTTACAGTTAAATGTCAAAATGTTCAGTTGGGATTTTCGATGGATGGATTCCAACCTTTTGGTCAATCCGGGTAGCAATATTCTTCATGTCCAATTAAAATTACTCCTTATAATTTGCCTCCTTGGATGTGTATGAAAGAGGCATGCATGTTCTTGACAGTGATTGTGCTAGAGCCAACAAATCTGAAGCCAAAAATAAATATTTTCTTACAATCATTGATATCTGAATTGTTGCAGCTTTGGGAATATGGTGTTCAAACATATGATGTCTCTCTGAAACAAAATTTTGTGTTGAGAGAGGCTTTGATGTAGACCATTAGTGATTTTCTGCTATGTTATCTGAATGGAGTATAGCTGGAAAATTGGCTTGTCCTCATCGTGGCAATAATTCTTATGCGTTTTATCTTCCTAACGGAGGTAAAATAAGTTGGTTTAACAATCACAGAAAAATTTCTTCCTATCATCCATTTAGGCGTAATAAACATAAGTTTATTAAAAAATTGGATGGTCAAAACAACTCCTCCTCTAAAAGCTGGTGAAGAGATTTTGCAAGAGATTGAGGAATTAGGCTTGCTAAAAGTAACAGAATTTGAAGTCGATGAAGTAAATACAATCATTAGTCAAAACTTTGGTTGGAGAAAACGAAGCATATTTTGGGATTTGTCATATTGGAAAACGAATTTGATATGTCATAATCTAGATGTGATGCATATTGAGAAAAACATTTTTGATAACTTGTTCAATACCATTATGAAAATTGAAAGGAGGACAAAAGACAATGCAAAATCTAGAGCTAATTTGCAACTTTTTTTGTAGAAGATATGAGTTACATAACGAAAATATTCAAAAGCATGTTACACTTTGGACAAGAAACAAAAGGAGCTTTTGTGTGAATGGTTGAAAAGTCTAAATTTTCCTAATAGTTTTGTTTCAAACTTGGCTAGGTGTGTGGATTTCAGGAAGTACAAATTATTTGGGATGAAAAGTCTTGATTGTCATGTATTTATGCAAAGGCTAATTCTAATTGCATTTCAGGAGTTGCTACCGATTAAGGTATGGGAAGCTATAACAGAGTTAAGCTTGTTTTTCAAAAGCTTAACATCATCTGAAATCAAGTTGGATGAAATGGAAAAACTACAAACTGAAATTCCAGTTATTTTGTGCAAGTTAGAAGGGATTTTTCCTCCAAACTTCTTTGACTGTATGGAGCATCTATCTGTACATTTAGCACACGATGCAAAACTAGCCGGTCCAGTTCAATATTGATGGATATATCCATTTGAGAGGTAAGTCGACATAAATTATAGCAATAACCATTTTTACATGCTTTATCTATAAAATTGTAATAATCATTTTCCCTAATATAGGTATTTGCATCACTTAAAAAATGTAAAAAACAAAGTCAGAGTTGAAGGCTCTATATGTAATGCTTATTTAGTGGAGGAAGCTAGTACATTTTTTGGACATTATTTTGAGTCGAATGTTCACACAAGAGAAAGAAAAGTTCCTCGTAATGACAATAGAGGAGGAACGAGTGGTGTTGATGGAAACTTGTCCATTTTCACATATCCTAGACGAACATATGGACGTGCAACAAGAAGAATGTTAACAGAGGAAGAAATTGAGGCTACACATGGTTATATTTTATTGAACTATCAAGAGGTTCTTCCTTTCGTATAGTAAGTTGAACATGATTATTTATTCATTTAAAATTATGTGTTGTTCATTATTGAAAAATGTCATTATGTTTTTAGATTATACGAGGCATTGTTACACGAGATAATGTCGGGTATCACATATGATGATATAAACAAAAAAGTTGAAAAACACTTTCCTTGATGGTTTGAGACATATGTAAGTTTTCACTTACAAATATTCTTATAGTTCAAAACCATATTTAAGTGTTCTCATGACATTATACTCTTTACTATGATAATTTATTTTATGTAGGCCTTAGAAAATCCAATAGAGAACAAGTTCATTTGTGATCTTACAAAGGGAACTCTATGAACTATTAAATCGTATCCGGTGTATTTCGTGAATGGATACAAATATCATACAGAATATCATGGACATAGCATGTCAACAATAACAATGAGTACCATGCTTTGCAAATTAAGTGATGTGTGATATTTAAATGTGACTGGTATGACCTGACACCAAATGTTGGAATAAAAGTGCATAGCCGATACAATCTAGTTGAAATCAACTACCGAAGAAGATTGAGACAATTTGAACCTTTCATCTTGGCTATGCAAGCGAAACAGGTGTGTTATGTCTCTTTTCCAAGCTTATGACGAGATAAGACAAATTTGTTAGTAATTTGCAAAGTTAAACCTAGAGGTATTTTTGAATCACATGGAAAAGGAGAGCAGAAAATTGAAAGTGAAGAGTTTTAGGAAGATGCCACTTTTATAAATGCATATGTCTCGTATGACAATAATGAACCTTTGAATGATCCATCTAACAAATATGTCGATATTTCATCTGGAGAGGATGACGAGGGTCAGAGATCTGAAGATGAGCTGGAGTATGATTCTTATTTTTTCGAAGAAGAAGATGAATGTAATTTAAAATTAAGTTATGATAGCGATTAATTTGTGTTTGTAATTGAATATTTTAATCAACAAATAAATTATTTGCATTTCAGTATATTATGTAAAGTTTTTCATTCAAAATATTATTCAAGAAATGTCGACATGGCGACTGGTTCCGGATGGTGGTAATTTTTTTCGTTGGGAGGAATGTGGCAAAATTGTCCCAACCTAAGGAATAAACACTGCAAGAAATATAGGTGGTTCATAAACTAAAAATTGTTTTCCTTCTGTGGCCAATCTTCTACTTCAAGGTGTTTAGTACGATCTGGACAACGTCTCTTTCCTTATTATGTACATCTTATTTCCTTTTTTGAAGTTATTATACATATTCACATTTGATGGTCTATACTACATGTTGCTTTAAGCTTCCGTTATTCTCGAAGAAGACATGTATGCCGATAGAGGCGAGAGCGATGTCACAATAGCCTATAATGGATTAGGGAGACCGATTCTTATGAAAAATTCGTCAATTCCTCAAACCTCGTCTGCACAATCACGCATGCATTAATATCCAGTTTTGGTTCGTTTAACGGTTTTCTAAGATCACAGTTTCAAAAGTTCTTAATTCATTTTGTTTTAGGTAAATCTTTTCCCCCTAGTAGTTCATCTGGAGAATTAGTATTCCATACTAAAAGCGACGACTCATTCACTGTTTCTTCTACAAGCATAGCTATAGCAGAAACACTATTGTAAGAAGATGTTCAAAAGCCTACACCTGGTGGAAGAAGTATTACTATTTACATTGGTGCATTTGAACATGCCAGGACCCTTCTCGGGAATCCAAACATCGGGGACTCATTTAACTTTAACGACTCCTATGTCATATAGAATCAAACAAAATAATTATATCATTGTGATTTATTGATGCAATACATTATTAGAGTTACCTTTAATGTTGATTTATTGTTGTATCTGTAAGAATTTGTTAAACAATGCATAATTATATGATTGTTAAAGTTGATTTGTTGTTGTTAAGAATTTGTTAACCTTCAACTCTATTGCCTTATTTCCTTCTTCATATATTGTGTAAAATATTAAATTCAAATTATTATATTGGTAGAGAATTCGATAAACATTGAATTTCATGTAACAATATGGGACCAAAGAGACAGCGTGAGGTTATGTAGCCGAGGTTTAGAGGCGTGTTCGAAGAAACTTACTAGTAAGGTGGATCATCACAGTCTGTGGCTCGCATTGACTCACCTCTTCTTCCTTCAGGGCCGATAGTTGCAAATGACGCATCACCTACTACTCCTCATGCTACACCATCTCCTCCTGCAACTCATATATCATCCAATACCTCTTTATCAGATGGAGGAGAGGTCCGCCACCCTAGAGTTAAGGGACCTGATGGAAGAAATTATGTAACAATTGTCAATCAACAGTAAGTGAAATCACATTAACCACTATTTGCTTTTGATTAACTTTTAGGTTTATTAGTTTTTTGCCAGTATCAAATTATTTCTTATATTAGGTTGGTTCTGTCTAGACTGAGTTCCAGAAATATGACTTCTATATTTAAGCAAAAGATTGATCCTGAGGGTTATGTGTGGAAGAAAATATCTTAGGCTACAAAACAATTTTACTTTCAGGAGTTTGAGGTACAATATTTTTTTCTTTTTATATTGATTTATATACACTACTTAGATAAATATTCTTACATTATATATAGTTGTCTAATTTTTTTCTTCTTATTTCACAAAGAATTTTTCTTGGATTTTTGTTTCGATGCCAGCATGTATAAAGTATGGGAGAAGTGAAATCATACACGTTATCACGACTTCATTGGTGCGATACACAAGGCTAGTGCACGACCACGTTATATTTCGAAGGAAATTTGGAGTCGTTGGCAGTAATATTAGGCATCACCTAAGGCAATGTCCATCTCAGGGCGTAACTTCGTCAACAGACGTGGAGGCCCAAGGGAGAGAGTCTTCCCGTACATACTGGAGGATCAATAACCTACCACGAGCATGCACAACGATTTGTAAGTATCTCAACTTGATACTTATTTTGTAAATATTTTGTTTTGTTATATTATAGATAATGATAATGGTATAAATGTCTGGTGTCATATATAATTGTGTTGAGATATTTTATTTGTTCAACAGGGGGCAAATATCATAAAAATAAAGAAAATTATGTCGAAATTTTTATAAATTGTATTTCATATCTAAAAATTTAAGTTATACATTTAGGAAAAGTCATTGAGCATCATGTCTACATCTATTCAACTGTTTTTACAGACTCGCACGAAAAATCATGACAGTGTGACATTCATCAACAACCGATGTAGAGAACCAAATTTATGTGGAATTAATGCATTATTATAATTTCTTAATAATAATCCCTTACTAATGTAAGCATTGTTTCCTAATAGGACCAAATACAAAAAAATCATTCAGCGACAGTCTCAAGAGGAACAACTTGTAGATGACACTCAGACGTATCTTGATGTTGTGAGTGATAGGGATCGTCATGGAAGGATATTCGGTCTAGGTTCATCTGCGAACACATGTTATTCGCAATCTTCCATGTCCAGTACAGCAATGTATGTTATGTCAACACACAACAATGAAATCACCGAGCTTCGGACCACCGTGCAAATATTGATGGACCAGATAGTTCACATGAAAGAGGAGCATATGGCTAACGTGAATCAACGGATGGGACAGATGGAGTAGATGGCTAAGATGACAGAGTAGATGGATCAAATGGCTAAGATGAGAGAGGAGATGGAGCAGATGGCTCAACTGAGATAGGAGATGGAATAGTTGAAGGAGAGGCTTAGCAGCTCAGAGCACCTGCGATCACCACCACATTAGCTTGTCCTAGTCATTTTCTTTCAATTACAAACATAAGTTATGTACACTGTAATGTTTTTATTATCAATTAAAATAATTTTAACTTTATATCATTAATTAATTTTCTGATTAAGCAAATTATATATATATATACAAATTAATTTATTATGCACAGATAATTGATAACTCTTAAAATTATGCATTTATTACAAGATCATGAAACTGGAATTTTAAAAAAAATTCTTACTAATTATTACCGACGGAATATAAAATACTATCAAAAATATCAATATATTTTATCAACGGAAATCCTAATTCCTTCGGTAAATATTACAACCTTTGTCGACGGTATTTTATATTCCGTCTGTAAATATCATAACACACCCATTATATTAACTACGGGTTACCGAGGGAAAGTCTCCTGTTAGTAAAATTTGCTGACGGTTGTGTCGTTTACTTTTCCGTTGGTAGATATAACAACGGAATATAGTTCGTCGATAACTTTAACTACGGGCAATTTAACGATGATTTCGTCCGCTATTCATTTCCGTCGGTAATTTATTTTACCGAAAAAATTACGCCATTTACCGATGCTTTTTTCTCTCGATAAACCACTAATTTCTTGTAATGTTAGTAGATCTTATTTACAAAGTTACATTTATAGATGATACATATGGAGATATAATCAATGAACTGTCTAAATTGAGAATTCTCAATGGTTAATATTACCTATGAATTATTAAGTGAGATATTCTGATAAAGATTTAAATGTATATTTTTTCTTTGACCTAAGATCATCATAGTAATCAATAGGTCACTTATTATATTTTGATGTCGAACACTTAGTGTGTAAAAATGTTAGTTAAATGATCATTGGATATAATTAAGTACCTATCTGATTAGTGGTGAGTCAAGATGGGATCTATCGATTTTAGATAATGAGTTCGAGTTCTATATTGTCATTGATCTTAATGGCTGCTTAAAATCTTAATCAGGGCGATTGAATAAGTAAAGGAAAAGAGTTTCCTGACTCATTCATTAATCATTAATGATCGACATATAACATAGTTAGTTATCTAATAGGGTTTGACAATTAAACCATTTCCTAGGATAATTTGAAATTGTAATAATGGAAGGTAACAGTGCATTATCCTTAACCATTGTAAGGTTGTTATTTTACACTTTTCGGTTGTTGGGAATTGTTGTTAGACGTCAATCTTGATTAGTAATTAATTGAATTAATTACTACCGGTTTAGTGATGAACGTATGTGGTCATACACTTACGAGTATATTATTTTTTGTTTATGATTATTTAATTTATTATGAGATAATTTATTAAATAATTTATATAGCATATTATTACTTTTTGTGAGTACAGAAAATATAATTAATATTAGAAATTTTCTTATATAGAATAAATGAATAGAATAAAATAGTTTTATTTTATTTTATTTATAAATAATAATAACTATTATTTTATTATTAAAAAAAACAAAAACAAAATGGCAAAGAAGACGCCGTGACTTTGCCTTCGGTGGTTAAAACAGTAACGAAACGTTGTCTTGTGTGTGAAAAGTTTTTCCTTGATTTGAAAGCCAATACACGTTGATTGTGTTACGAGGACAAGGATTAAAAGAAAGATATACTCTTTCATTTTTAGTTAACCAAACCGTAAAAAGAAAACAAAGAGAAGAGTGACAGTTTTAAAACTCTTTCATTTTTCGGTACTGCAAAAATAAGCAAGAGAAAAGATCAGAGAAAAATTGTTTTGTCTGATTCTCGAAGAAAGAGTTCTTCAAATTTATTCATAAATCATTCCATTATAAACCATTCCATTCCCTTCCATTTTATTACTTTCCATTCTATTAATTAACATCCAATCAAACAGGCCCTAAAGGAGTGCTTAATTGATGGGTTTGGGAAGAAATTAATAGGTATGAAATAAAAAAAATGAATGATTGGTTGTTAATTATGATTATAGGGGTAATGGTTTGATATCTCACTTTGGAGGAATCCTCCATACCCCCCATTTAGTAGAGGAATGAAACTCATTCCTTAGTAGAAACATTTTTTAAAAATATTTTTA
>JANZLF010000221.1:11753275-11765482 GCA_026546835.1 Erythroxylum foetidum | reverse complement strand
TTTTCTGATCTCTGCGTGGATACCTTTAGAGATAGTCTCTATTGGCTATTCAAGTTTGAGTTTTCATACCGACACCGGGATCCTGGGTTTCGGGAAGGTCCCAGGAATAAAAAATTTTGTTTCCGCTGCTGGAACATGTGATGTTCCTCCCGGGATTTTCCTACATTTCTCTCATATTATGTTGTATGGATTTGTCCATATGTTGGACAACTGAACTCGGTATTGAATGTGGGAAGGTTGAGGCTTTAAGCTTTGTTAGTAAATTAATTCGTCGGTTCCTTTATAATATTGTTGAATTCTGATTCTGGTAATGGAATATATAGATGTTTATAGTGAAAGACAATATCCCATTTGGGAATTTCTTTGTTTTTGTCAATTGTTGTTTCTGTTAATTGATTGGATGGTGAATGAGTTTTGTTGGAATGAGAAATCCTTGCGAGTGTATTTGGTCTTTTATTGTAAACTTTGTGGGTCAGTACATATGGAGGAAGTGAATCGTTGGTGGGACAACTTTCATCAATTTTTATAGATCAAGGTTGTGTTTACAAAAGAGAAATTGTTGAAGAAGAAGATTAGGTTAGATTAATAAGGATTGTGTTGTCTCTATTCCAATTTAGAGAATATATTAGTTAAACCCCTCAATTAAGAGAATATAATAGTTAAACCCTTAATTATCAATGTAAACCAAACACAAAGATACCAAGTATAATTATATCAAAAACATAATAAAGAAATAGGAATGAATATGGAGTATATTTCTACAAGACATTGATTATAGATCATGTAACTAAGTTGAATCTTACATGTATAATTCGTAATTAATAATTTGAAAATTTAAAAAATATTTGAAATGAGTGTAAATAAAAATAATATATAATTACATTAACAATTTCAAATTGCCTCAAAGGTTAATCTTTATTTTTGAATAGTCTTTCATAACAACTTCCTAACAATGTTGTCATCTCATAATTGCTCCTTCCTTGCTCAATATGTTTGAATTTCATGGTTCTTCACCTTCATCCCTTCTTCTAGCCTTTTTAGGTCTTCTAGGCTTCTTACTGATCAAAGGAGGTAATATGAGCTACAAATTTTTAGTCTTTGGTCAAAAATTTTCACCATTAATGAGTTCTTATTGCATGCTTAATGGAATTCTTTTTAATCCTTAAATTCTAATGTGATAGTTTCTTGATTCTAAATAAAAACTAAATTGCCTGTAAAATGCATTATTTCACACTTCAAACTCCTAAGGCTTAGTAATATAGCTCCTTGTATCTTATATTGAAAACTCTTTCTTCTTATTATCCTTATACATATATCGTTTACCAAGAGGTTTAGTATTGCTCCCTTTTTATATTGAGAGTATTTTAACTTGTATTTTGAGTATTTTTATATGCTTTGATACTTAGTGTAGTTAGTACCTACTGTAGTAATTTTGAGTTGGAATGATTCATGGTACCATATTTCCAAATACAAGGACAATGTAGGAACCAATACGTTAAGTTAAAAACCATAAAATAAATGTACTAGCTAAATTTTCTATATGTTATTAATATCCTTTATTTGTTTGTAGAAATGTAAATAATTATAATATGAAAAATTCTAATTAGGAAATAAAGGTGAATATTCATTAGCTTACTCTTTTATCCTTTATTTAAATGTTGCAATGTTTGACCTTATGGATCCTAATTGTGTAGGCCTTCTAATTAGACATTTAGCAATACTGGATGTAGGTACTTTATTTTCAGTGGCCAATCTTTTTTCTCATTGCTTTTTAACTTACCACTACATTATGTAGACTTTTTGAGTGAAGACAAGCATAGTTGATGTCCTTCATTATAGTACTCATTCATCTATCCTTCTCTTGATGAGCAAGGATAAAGATATCCTCTATGTTTCAATTATTCAATTCTTTAATATCCATCACCTTTAAATCAATATTGCTCACCATTGGTCCGTATATGTTCATTTTATATGATTTTTTTAATATATCCCGCTTTCTAAACTATGAACAATTTTGTTCTTGGTTGTGGGGACTCATTTGTTGGCAATAGTTCTATTTCGAAGGAGATTGAATAGAAGCGTTAATAGGTATTCAAATGACTTTCATTTCCTTATATTTTTTACAATGTCAACAATGAATTCATTTGATTTTAATCAAATTTGTATCAGTTTCTGTTAGCCCCTGATTTTGACCCTGATTTTGAAGTCCAACATTCGGATTCATAAAGCGTGAGCATATTTCCCTATAAGGTTATTTCAAGGAATCCTCTTTAGTCACCATCCCACATGAGTGGCTAGCCCACACCAGGACAAACATCAAAACAACTCCCTTCTCCTATTTTAGGACAGACTTTTAGGAAACCTCAATCTGGAGTTTCAAATCTAACTTGTTTAGAACATTTGGGGCTCTATGTCTCTTGTTTATTCAGAGACAAGATTCATCTCATTTGGAGAGCCTATAACAAAGTTATGGCTAAAAGAATCAAACAGGGTTTTGACCTAAATCATATTGCAACTGTCTTGGGGCAATTAGCATAACTATAATTTGGGATATCAAATTAATACCATCTTAGGATGTTTTGAAAGAAGACTTCAAGATCTACAATTTTCATGAAAACCTTGAAGGTGGATTCTATCATCTGAAGGGTCAAAAATGGAGTAGACGATAGCATTAGGCGAATAGTGTATAGAAGAAGAAGTTAGGTCACATAAGCAGAAAGAAGACGAAGCAAAAAGCAGATGAAGCAAAGAGTAGACGAAGAAAAGAGGCAGACAGAGTGGAAAGACAGACGAAGCAGAATCAACTTAAGACAAAGCAAAGTCAACTTAAGACGATGCAACTCTTAAGACGAAGCGAAGTCAACTTAAGACGAAGCAAAGTTAACTTAAGACGATGCAACTCTTAAGACAAAGCGGAGTCAACTTAAGACGAAAAAAAGCCAACTTCAGACAATACAACTTTTAAGATGAAACGGAGTCAACTTAAGACGAAGCAAAGTCAACTTAAGATGATGCAACTCTTAAGATGAAGCAGAGTCAGCTTAAGACGAAGCAAAGTTTACTTAAGACGATGTAACTTAAGACGAAGCAAAGTCAACTTAAGACGATACGCCTTGACAAATGACATAACCCTATAGACGATATGATGTCATCACAGACGATACGTCTTTACAGACGATACATCTTTACAGACGATGCATCTTTACAGATGATACTTCCTTACAGACATAATGACATCATCACAAACGATGTGACGTCATCACAGACGATACGTCTTTACAGACGATGCATCTTTACAGACGATACTTGCTTACAGACGTAATGAATTAATCACAGATGATACGTCTTTACAGATGATGCATCTTTACAGACGATACTTCCTTACAGATGTAATGACATCATCACAGATAATGTGACATCATCACAGACGATGCATCTTTACAAATGATACATCTCTATATTCCTAAGCATCTCCTCTCTAAGGGCCATAACTTTCAACCTAGATGTCCAAAAATTCTATACTATATATATCGTTGGAAAGCTAAAGGAAAGACCTACAACTTTCTAGAAGGCACATTTGCCTAAAGCAGTCTAGATTAATCCAGACCTTCCCTTGAAGTCCGAACACGAACTTTTCCCTTATGAAAACTTAAAAATGCAATGAACAAACTTAAGAGATAGTCTTGATCACAATGAAATTATATTCCATTTGCATCAAAAGATAAGAGTTTTACAAAGCTTTAATGGACATTTCAAGCTACAAATACATTAATATTTTAAAGTTCCAAAATATAAAAGATACATGAACCAAGATTTGCTCAAAATGCGACTAAAGCCTTGCTTTACAAAATTTGCTTCAAATATAAGGTAAACAAAAATCGGATTGATGCCTTCCCTTGACTACTCAATATCTTTCTCATCACCTAGATATGGGAGGAGAATGAGGGTGAGCTTAAATCTCATGGGTAATAATTTTATAATTGGTATGAAGAAAAACCATTTAGGAAGTCATTTCTAATGTAGAAATTCACGTTATTGCAAATTATGTATGCATCACTTTTGTCAATTTATTATGAGCACATAAGCATATCAAAATGGTTCGGGTGGATTGAAAATAGAACGTACTACGTATTTTCACATAATGGTCTTGCATAGCCGTGAACTTGTGGGAGTCCATGAAGGAGATCCATGCCACTAGCAGGCAGGCGGGAGAAGCCTTTTTGTCAAAGTGCACTTGACTTAACATAGGGGACCACCACAAACCCACATAACATATATTTCAAGACTTGTAAAACATATTGCCCAAAAGGCACATTTCGGAACTTGATTTCTTAAGCTTGATATCCTTTCAAAAATCATTTTCAAGTATCAAACAAAATTTGTATGCAAAATATGTAGCACATTCTCAAAACATTCAAAGAGTAATAAATGCACATTTTTGAAGTAGTTGAAAGTCATTTATTTCCCTCTCTTGAAAGAGACATTTATGACTCATTACTTAATTATAAAAACGTAACCCACCTTGAATTCTTTGACTATAACTTGTTCAAATATGAATATCCTCTTGCTCCTCTTGTCTTTCTTGATTCCCTTTCATAGGCAAAAATCACAAGTTCAAAAGGGTTGCAAAATTGAAGATCCACACAATATATTTACTAAAATTGGTCCTAGAGTACCTAAACCCATGCTTTTCCTAATCTTCATGAACCAAAACTCTCCAAAAAATTCGAGACATATAAAATGTTCTTATATTAAATCTTTACCAAATGAAGGGTTGTTTGGTTCAAAAGAAAGCTTTTATCTTCCTCTACCTTTTTTCCTTCTTGAACAATCTCAAAATTTCTCTAGGAGGCTTAGAAAAGATGAAACCGTAGCTCAACTCTTTTCTTTCCTCTCAACCACTGAAATCTCTCTTCTCTCTCTCTAATCACGTTTTTAGCTTCTTCCAACTCAAGCCCAAACTTTATCTTCTCCTTTTATACCCTTAATGATTGCACAGTGTCCATTTTGCCCTTCATTTAAAAGCCTTATGGTTTCTAAACTTATGAGACTTACAAAATTTTTCCTTACACACTCTTACCACTTTAATACTTCAATTCCCTTAACGTATGTCATATTATCTTACCCACATTAGTAAGCTCATTAATTCCAATATATATTAATCTAGTGAGACCCTAAAATTAATTTAATCATGCTTATTTATAAAAAAAATTTAGGGGCCAACAGTTTCTATATTTTTCATTGTAGCTCTGTCATCATCTTGCTTGATGTAGTTCAGGAAGATCCTTCTGCGTGTCGGTTGAGGTAAGTGATTTTGTTTTTGACTAAGTTTTTGTGAACTTGGTTTAATTTGTTTTGTTTACAGTTTGAACTTCCCATTTTTAATTTAAATGGCCTACACGAACTGAAACTTGTTTGAGGTATAAACTTCAGTGTATCAATGAATTAATATAGGATGAGTTTGGCTTATATTATAGTTCCAATTACCTTAATTATGTGAATATATTATTTCATTTATGCTCTCTAAATGATTAGCTTCTCTTTACTTTTCATGTGCGAATCTTTACAATCATAATTTTAAAATTGTATATGTTAAAACAATTTATTAAAATAAGTTTTCATATTTTTTGAATACTTATTATAGTTGGCACTAGTGCATATTTAATATAGGTTAAATGTCAAACTTTTAACATTAATTCTTTTCTAACATACATGATTGCAAAAATATATGTTCGATCTTCAGTTTAAAAATATTTTAGATCTCAACCCAAAAACCTTAACCCATAACCCGTTATGGAGCTTCTGTGAGGCTTATTGGTGATAAATAGGAGGAGCTTAGGAGTCGCAACGAGAACTTGTTCTCTTGATTCACAAGTCTTATCTTAGTGTTTTCTAATCTTTGGTGAACATAAATGATACTAACTATGGAATCATTGTTTAAACTAACAGTTTTGCAAAAATGATTAATGTTGATAGATCTTGGATCTATATACAATTAATACCTGATGGTTACATTAATCATGAGTTTGTTGAGGGGCTTTAAGCTTTTATTCATTATGCATGTTCTTAACCTACATATATGGATGGGCCAAAGATTAGATGTCAATGTAAAAAGTGTAAACACAAATGTTTCCTTCCTATTGATGAAGTTAATGGGCATTGCTAAGAAAAGGGATGTCCCCAATTATTTTGAATGGACACGACATTAGTAACCATCAATTTGTAGCACTTCAAGAGGTAATCAAGCACAATCGTCTGTCAACTTAAATGAGTTTGAAAGGGGATTGGATTTAGAACAAATTATGTGGATGGCACTGAAAATCTGTACACGCAAATGGTTTAATGATGCAGCTAGTTATACCTTTGAGGAAAACATGAAAAATCTTGAAGAAGAACCTAACCCACATGTAAAACAGTTTTTTGACTGACTACAGTCAACTGATCAAGAATTATGGGCAACTCATGAGACAATGACCCAATTGTCTTCAATTGCTCAAATATTGAACACAAAGTTTGAAGGGCATATTTTGACCATAGTTTTGATAAAATTTTTCAATGGTATAATGAATCATTACCTCCTGATCATACAATAGTTGATAGTTTTTACAATATGAAGAAATTTATTAGGGGTCTTGGTTTGCATGTTGAAAAGATTGATTTTTGCAAATTAGGATGTATGTTATATTGGAGAGATGAAGTGAAATTACAAGAGTGCAAATTTTATGATCAATCTAGGTTTAAGCGTATAAAGCGTTTTATGAAATAGAAATTAGTTCCTTAAAAGCGGATGTATTATTTCCCGTTAACTCCGAGACTTCAAAAACTATATGCTTTTGATGTTACTACATCTCATATGAGATGGCATGATGAACACGTACATGAAGATGGAATAACGAGTCATCCATCAGATATACTGACATGGAAACATTTCAATGACACCCATCTTGATTTTGCAGCTGAAAGTTGAAATGTTAAGTTAGGATTGTCGACGGATGAATTCCAACCTTTTGGTCAATCCAACCAGCAATATTTATCATGACCAATCATAATTACTCCTTATAATTTGCCTCCATGGATGTGTATGAAAGACGTATATATGTTCTTGATAGTGATTGTGCTAGGGCCTACAAATCCGAAGCATAAAATTGATGTATTCTTACAACCATTGGTATATGAATTGCAACATCTTTAAGAATATGGTGTTTAAACATATGATGTGTCTCTGAAATAAAATTTTATGTTGAGAGCAGCTTTTATGTGGACCATTAGTGATTTTCTAACATATGCCATGTTTTCTGGATAGAGCACAGCTGAAAAATTGGCCTGTCCTTATTATGGAAATGATTATGATGCATTTATTTTCTAGATAGGGGCAAAATATGTTGGTTTGACAATCACAAGAAATTTCTTCCTCCAGATCATCCATTTAGAGGAAATAAGCAAAAGTTCATTAAGAATAGATGGTAAGAACACCTTCTCCCGCTCACAAAGCTGGTGGAGAGATTTTACAGGAGATTGAGGAATTAGGGTTGCTGAAAGTTACAGAATTTGAAGGTGATGAAGTAAATACAAGCATTAGTAAAAACTTTGATTGGAGAAAATGAAGTATCTTTTAGGATTTGCCATATTAGAAAACTAATTTGAGACTTTATAATCTAGATGTGATGCATATTGAAAAAAATATTTTTGACATTTTGTTCAATACCATAATGAACATTGAAGGGAGGAAAAAAGACAATGCAAAATCACGAGTTGATTTGCAATTTTTTGTAGAAGAAAAGAGTTACATAAAGATGTTCACACCGGTAAATACCCGAAAGCATGTTACACTTTGGACAAATACCAAAAGGAAATATTGTGTGAATGGTTAAAAAGTATAAAGTTTCCTGATAGTTATGTTTCAAACTTGGTAAGGTGTGTGGACATAAGGAAGCACAAATTATTTGGGATGAAAAGTCATGATTTTCATATGTTTAAGCAAAGGATAATTCCAATTGCATTTTAGGAGTTGCTACGAATAAGGTTTGGGAAGTAATAACATAATTAAGTTTGTTTTTCAAAAGTTTAACATCATCTGAAATCAAGTTAGCTGAAATGGAAAAACTAGAAAGGAAAATTCTAGTAATTTTGTACAAGTTAGAAGGGATTTTTCCTCCAAGCTTCTATGACTGTATGGAGCATCTACCTATACATTTAGCACATAAGGCAAAACTAGCTGGTCTATTTCAATATCTTTAGATGTATCCATTTGAGAGGTAATTCAAATTCAAATTATTGTAATTAAAGTAATAACATGTTTTATCAACTAAATTGTAATAACCATATTTTGTAATATAGATATTTGCATGACTTGAAGAAAAATGTGAAAAACAAGGCTAGAGTTGAAGGTTTGATATGTAATGCTTATTTAGTATAGGAAGCTAGTACATTTTGTTCACATTATTTTGGGCTGCATGTTCACACAAGAGAAAGAAAAGTTCCTCGAAATGACGATGGGGGAGGAACGAGTGGTGTTGATGGTAACTTATCCATTTTTGCATATCCTGGGTGAACATATGGACATGCAATAAGAAGAATGTTAACAGAGGAAGAAATTGAGGCTGTCAATGGTTACATTTTTTTGAACTGTCAAGAGGTTCAACCTTTAATGCAGTAAGTTGAACATGATTATTTCAGTTTTTAAATTTTGTGTTTTTAATAACTGAAATACATAATAATGTATTTAGATTATTTAAGGCATTTTTACGTGAGATAATGCCAGAAAACATACAGGATGAAGTAAATAAAGAAGTTGGAAGGCACTTTCCACGATGATTCGAGAGATATGTAAGTTTCCACTTACAAATATTCTCATAATTGAATTATAAAATTTTAGAGTTGAAATGACATTATACTCATTGATATGATAATTTCTTTTTTATGTAGGACTTACAAAATCCAATAGATAATAAGTTCATTTGTGATCTTGCTAAGGGAACTTTGTGAATTGTTAAATTGTATCTGGTGTACGTCGTTAGTGGATACAAATATCATACAGAATATCACGGTCATAGCATGGTAACAATAAATAGTAGAGTTTTCATACAGGGAGAATTGATGGATTATTATGGTAAAATTATTGAGATACTTGAAGTTGAGTACCTTGCATTGCCAATAAAGCAAACTTTGATATTTAAGTGTGATTGGTTTGACCTGGTTCCAAATGTTGGACTAAAAGTGTAAAACTTATACAATATAATTGAAATCGACAACCGAAAAAGATTGAGATAATTTAAACCTTTTGCGTTAGCTATGCAAGCAAAATAAGTGTGTTATGTCCCTCTTCTCAACTTACAACGAGATAAGTCAAATTAGTTGGTAATTTGCAAAGTTAAACCTAGAGGTGCTTTTAAAGCACATGGAAAAGGAGAACAGAGAATTGGAAGTAAAGCGTTTTAGGAAGATGCTTATTTTATAAATGCATCTGTCTCATATAATGATAATGAACCTTTGAACGTTCCATCTAACCAATATGTTGAAATTTCATCTGGAGAGGACGACGAAGGGCTAGAGATCTGAAGAGGAGCTATATTTTGATTCTTATTCTTCAGAAACTGAAGATGATTGTAATTTACAATTAAGTTATGATAACAATTAATTTATGTTTGTAATTGAATATTTTATTCAACAAAGAAGATTATTTCCTTTTCAGCATATTGTGTCAAATATTGAATTTAAATTCTTAATCAAGGAATGTTGACATGGCGATCGGTTCCGGATGGTAGTAATTCATTCTGTTGGGAGGAATGTGAAAAAATTGTCCCTACCCAAGGAATAAATAATGTAGCAAAAACCTCCACTTCAAACACTAATGATCGTTTATCTTCCATGGTCGATTTTCTACTTCAAGGTGTTTAGTATCATCTAAACAACGTCACTTTCCTTAATATGTACATTTCATTTTCTTTTATGAAGATATTATATATATTCACATTTGATGGTATATACTACATATTATTTTAAGCTTGTTTGAATCTTAAAGATGACATGTATGCTGCTAGAGGTTGGAGTAATGTCACAACGGTCCATAAAGGATTGAGGAAATTGGTTGTTTTAAAAATTTGTCAATTCCACATAGCTTTTGGACAATCACATATGTAAGTCGCTTCAGTATTGGTTCGTGTAACGATTCTCTAATATGACAATATTTAAGTTCTATACTAATTATGTTGTACATAAACTGTTTTGTATTGGCAGTTCATCTGGAGAGTTTGTCTTCCATACTAAATCTAGCGACTCATTCACTATATCCTCTATAAGTTTAGCAATAGCAGAAATGTTGTTGCAAGAAGGTGTTGAAAATACTACACATGAGGGAAGAATTTTCACTGTTTCCATTGGTGCATTTGAACGCCAAGACCATTCTCAAAAATCTAAACATCGGGGTCTCATTTACCTTTACCAACTCTCATGTCACTTGAAATCCAAGAAAATAAGTATATCATTGTGATTTATCGATGAATACATTAGACTTAGCTTTAAACTAACATTTTATTGTTTTTGTTATATGACTGTAACAATTGTTAACCTTCTAGCTCCAAGTTTGTATTTGAATATGATATTTAACAAATCGCCTTATTTCCTTTTGCATATATTATGTAAAATATTGAATTCAAATTCTTATATTTTTAGAAAATTCAACAAACATTAAATTTCAGGTATAAATATGCCATCAAAGAGACAACGTAATGTAATGCGTCCTAGGTTCAGATGCATGTTTGGAGGTACTTATAGTGAAGGTGGATCGTCACAGTCGGTAACTGCAACAGAATCACCTCCTCCCCCTCTAGGGCCTACAGTTGCAGATAAGGCATCACTTACTACTCATCATGCTACACCATCCCCTACTCATACATCATCCACTACCCCTTTATCAGATAAAAGAGACGATCACCAGCCTGGAGCTGAGGGACCTGATGGAAGAAAGTACATAACAAATGTCAATAATCTATAAGTGAAATCACATAAAACACTGTATGTTTATAATCAAGTTATAGGTTTAAATTTTTGCAAATGGTAAAAAAGTATTTCTTCTTATATTAGGTTGATTTCGTCTAGACCGTGTTCCAGAAATATGACACCTAAATTTAAAGGGAGGATTGATCCTGAGAACTATGTATAGAAGAATATCTCTCAAGCTAAAAAGGCATTTTATTTTCAAGAGTTTGAGGTTTTTTTAATTGATTTGTATACATTAATTACATAAATATTATTACATTATAAGTTATTGAATTTTTTTATTTTTATTTCAGAAATAATTTTTCTAGGATTTTGGTTTCGACGAGGTCATACATGAAGTATGGGAGAGGCGAGCTTGTACACGTTATCATGACTTTATTGGTGCGATATGAAAGGCTGGTGTACGACCACATTAAATTTCTAAGCAAATATAGAGTCATTGATAGGAGTATTGGACATCACTTGAGGCAATGTCTATCTCAGGGCGTAACTCAACCAACAGATGTGGAGGTCCAAGGGGAGATAGTCTTCCCATACATACGGGAGGATCAATTACCTACCACGAGCATGCAGAGAGACTTGTAAGTGTCTAAACTTTACACTTATATTCTAATTGTTTTACTTTGTTGTATTTCAATTTAAATTGATGTGTGAATGTTAGAATGAAAATATGTGTATAATGGATAATGATCATGGTATAAATGTCTAGTGCCATATATGGCTATGTTGAGTTATTTTCTTTCTTCAATAGGGGGTAAATATCATAAAAATAGAGGAGACTCTGCCGAAATTTTTATAAATTCTAGTTAACTTATAACATTTTATTGTTATGTAGGAAAAGTCTATGGGCGCGAGACCTACACCTCATCAGCTAGTTTTGCACACTCATACTAAGAAGCATAACGGTGTCACATTCGTCAACACCTGATGTAGAGAACTGAATATATGTTAAATTTATGCTTTAATTTTCATTCTTAATAATTATCACTTACTAATGTAAACATTGCCTCTTAATAGGAGCAAATATAACAAAGCATTCAGCGACAGTCTCAGCACGACCAAGCTGTTGAAGAGAGTCAAACATATCTTGATGTAGTGGGTGGTAGGGATAGTCTTGGAAGAATCTAAAGTGAATCACACGTTAATACAACACTTAGAAAACAATAATAGAATGCACGAGAAGGGGGGGTTGAATTGTGTATTCCCCTT
>JANZLF010000221.1:11737235-11749685 GCA_026546835.1 Erythroxylum foetidum | reverse complement strand
TTTTACAAATCTTTAATGGCATTCCAAGCCACATTACATCATCATCTCAAAATCTCAAATTACAAAAGGTCCTTGAATAAACAAACTTCTTGCTTTCCCAAAATCAACTCAAACTATAAGCAAATTTGGAGAAATGCCCTTAGGCTCTTGATCACTTGGTCTCTTAGCTATCACCTAAAGATGGGATAAAAAGAAGGGTGGGTTTGAAAGCTTGTGGGTAATAGTTTATAATGAAAAAAAAAAACAAAACCTTTGAAAGCATTTACTTGTCGCAGAAAATTCTCTTTGAGTTCATAAAACACATTTTTCTTGATTTCTTATCGTGTAGTCAAATTTACAAACTAAGCACATCAATGGTTTGGATGGATCCAAAATAAAACATACTACACATTTCGCATGAGGGTCCTGTATAGCTATAAATATAACGTACTAACACAATTTCACATAATGGTTTTGCATAGCTATGAACTTATGGGAGTCCATAAAGGACCTCTATGTCATTAGTGGGCAGGCAGGAGAACTTTTAACTTGGTTAACGTGCACGTGACTTAACATAGGGGACAACCATAAACCTATATAACATGTAATTCATGACTTGTAAACTTGTTGCCCAAAATGACACTTTTCTAAATCTTGACTTTTCATAGACATAAGATATTTCAAAAACATTTCTAAAAACATGATTCCATAAACATGTATCTTTTTACAAAAATTCATTTTCAGAATCTTTTCACATATCAACACAATTCATAAATAAAACATATATTAGATTTTCAATTCATTTAAAAAGCGATAGATGCAACACTTATGATAAAGTTAAAGTCACTAAACTATCTTGATTCAAAGAAAACATATAGTGACTTATTTACTCTATTATAAACATGTACCCACATTGATTTCCTTACTTATAGGCTTGCTCAAAATGTCTCTACTCTTGCTTCTCTTGTCTTTCTTGATTTCCTTGATTCTTTACCAAATGAAGAGATCTTTAGCTCAAATGGAAGCTCTCCTCTTCCTCTACCTTTTTCCCTTCTTGAGTGACCTCAAAATCTCTCTTGAAGGCTAAGAAAATTGAAACCCTATCTTGTTTTCTCTTCTTTTCTCTCAACCACCAAAATCTCTCTTCTTTCTCTTTCTTATTTCTCTTCTTCTCTCCCAATTCATGTTTTCTCCTTCTCTTAAATGTAAGACCACATTTTATTCTTCCAATCCTACATTTAATGAGTATGTAATGTCCATTTTACCCTTCCTTATATTCCTTATGTTCTTTTTCCTTAAGTGTCATACCAAAAACACCCTTGAACATTCTTATAACCTTAACACTTTAATTCCACTTACCCATTCAATAAATACTACTAACTTTGACATAATAATTAGCTCAAAAAAATTTAATCTATCAAAACATAAGAAATCATTCAAATCATGCTTATTCATCAAAAAAATTCGGGGGCTAACATTTCTCCCCCTCTTAAAAGAATTTCGTCCTCGAAATTCTTATTTGACTGATCTAAGGGAAAGGGTATGCTTCCTCTTGTGTCCATCCATTTTCCATTTAACTTCATCACTCAAATCATTTCTTTCAAATCACCCTAGTTAACTGATTTAATCAATTCTTCTATGGCCTATTCAGATATCACACTATCTTAACTGTTCCCTCAATACACTTCAAATTACTTGTAATTTTCCACTTCCTGTGTTGATAACACCAATATCATATCATATCAATATTCTTAACATACTCACATGTATCACATTACGAATCTAAGACATCTTTCATTAGTAGCACTTCTCATAACTATTTCATAAAACCTATTCATGTCGGGCTTAACTAGTCCTTTTTCCTAAATTTAGTACACTTTGGCACGGTGATACTCTCAGAGATAATTTATCTTTCACTTACCAATTCACATCACTAAAGTGTAACTAAATTTAACTCTTATGTCTATCTTATTGTATTACATACCCTGGGTGTTGATTCACCTAACTTGTTCATCTTTCTTGAATCACTTAATTTCTAATATTGATCAATTTCACCTATCAGTAACATCTCCATCAATTCTTGTTTTTGACCATCTCCTTTTTGCACTAACTTTAATTAGAATTACTCATTTGTATAATCATAGTCTTTTAGTACTTATATCAATTATGTTAGTCTCATATTCAATTCTCTCAATTTAATAATTAACTTAAACTTTAATGATCTGTACACGTATATATATATCCAAGATGTTCCTATACATATGTGTATAGCTGTCTCCAAACGTTCAACGCAATCATTAATATAGAAACTCTAAATCATGTATCGAATAGTCAACTTACAGGACTTTAGTTGTTTGCACATGTATGAAATCCCTTTAATATGTTGCATTGGATTTTATTCAAATCTCTTATACAACCTCATTGTATACTATAAAATCTACAAATCCATATAATATAATTAATATTAGTATAATTCCTCAAAATTCTCTTTACTTTCATTACTTATACGCTTTACACGTTTTTCTTCACGTATTCAAACTATTCTTCTCAACTTTTAGAATACCTTTAATACATCATCAAATTTTTGCTTGGATCACTTTAATACCTTTAATACATCATCAAATTTTTGTTTGGATCACTTTAATCTTCAACACCATAGTATTGTCAGGGTAATTATTAACTCAAACAATTATTGTTACACTCTATATGCCCATGATTAGTTCTTATAATTCCTTAAATAACTAATTCCTTGATCAGGTAGCATTGTCTCACGTTATTTTCAATTTCCCAATGGACTTCCTTTCTGGAATGATTTTCTCAATTCATTTGATTTCCTTTAAATTTCATATTGAAATTTTCTAATGTTTGCTTATTCATACTAGCTTCTCCGCACATTTTAGTTTGTTTGCAAACTTAACTTCCTGGGTGGGTAACATATTCATCAAAACCTAATGTATATCTCTTGCGTATATTCACATAGAACATAATGTGGATCTAAATTCTCCACACATTAGCAATAGTGTTACCAAAAATCCACTTATGTAGTTGGATATTTTACATCAAACAAAATACATACATTCTCTGTAACATATTCTACATTTTATGCTTAAGTCTCCGCTAGGGATATGACTCCAATATTTACTTTGAATCATTACGGATTCATTTTTGATTTGTACTTTCATTGATCATTTTTA
Source organism: Erythroxylum foetidum (assembly GCA_026546835.1). Classification (NCBI taxonomy): domain Eukaryota; kingdom Viridiplantae; phylum Streptophyta; class Magnoliopsida; order Malpighiales; family Erythroxylaceae; genus Erythroxylum; species Erythroxylum foetidum. The sequence continues at coordinate 11,746,512 of JANZLF010000221.1, read as the reverse complement.
ACATAACTGTCTGATATGCTTAATCTAACTCAGTGAAATTCTTCTTCGAAAGAGGGTTTTTTGGTACTATCATCTATACTGTTCATGCAATCTTTATCAATCACATTATTAGTTATCCTTAATACCTTAAGAGGACTAATTTTTATCATTCTTACAAGGTCATAATGTTATAATCACCAAAACTCAATAGAGTAATGAACATAATTACTGTTGTATATGCTTAGATGTGTATCATCAAATTCATCCCATTTTATCCACATATTTATCTTTAATAATTCACCAATTTATATCTTACATGTTTGATACTTTGATCTCTATTGATCCTAGACGATATTCTTCTCTTTATCTTTGAATTCATTACTCATTGTAACATCATCAACAATCTCAATCTATCCCTAATTGATCATTATAAGCACTAACAAATATCCACTAAGTCATAGATTGCTTCCTTTATCATCTCCACACATATAATAGATATGTGCTAAATATTCTCACTTGTTATGATGATCGCATTATTAGATATGTACTCACAATAACAATTCAACTTAACCTTTTAAACTTCTATATATGTCTCTATCATTTATCTCATCTTCCAATTATCCTTTATTGCATCTTACATATGCATATTCACCATTGATTCAAAATTATAGATGTATAATCATCATGAAATTCTAATCTCAATTTCACTAACACATTCTTATAGTGGATCGCAACTCTTGTCACATTTATTAAATAACCATTTTGGTTCCAATTTCATCTTTTTAAGATCATAGCAATTTATGTTTTTCCTTACATTCTACTTATACACGTTAATCTCATCATTTCTACTTGTCTCCCTATATTCCTCAAACAATCCATGCTAACATATCCACATCCATATCACATTCAAGGGTACACCTTCACTGTACAATATTGATGTCATATTCAATTCCACCTATACAAATACATTGACTCATTATCTGTCATATTTAACCAGGTACTATTTCCCATTTCTAATTATCCACAACTTTCATTTTCTTATATCATAGAAGAGCAGCATTTTTCTCACCATTTCTATCAGCTCAAACTCTTAACAATTACTCATGTGTGTAACTCATACATATGCATCTTGACTAAGGATCAATTGCTGCTGCATGCTAAAACATGTCAAAATACATGTAACTTGATATATATTTCCAAAAATGCCCATGTACGATCCTAATTTTGGGCTCTGAAACCATGATTATTGGACCCCGCTTTGGAACCCAACATTCGGAGTCATAAAATGTGTGCTTCTACTTGTTACCATGTATGATTATTCCAATTAACCCTCATTAGGCATCTTCAGTTTATCTTCATTCTTTGATACCGTAAGTGTCGGTCCCTATTTTTTAAGTCATTCTTATACTGAAACAAATATTCTATGCTCAATTTTCATCAAGATATTGAACATCTTAGAGGTTGAATTAGAATTCGACCTTCGCATATAATTTGTAAACCTACGTCTCTAGTTTACTCCACATTAAAAATCATCTCAGTTGGAACCCTACAGATCTAGATATATTCAAAATGTTGAAACATGTTCAGTAAAATAATTCTAGTTCATACTATTCCAACAGATTCCTTCGCTTTCCTTCAATCAAAAATTTTTCTTTGATCAATTCGGAATGCTGCCAATTTTTGTGGAGGGATAGAAAAAAGTGTGAGGAATCTATTTTCTCAAGGATCACTTCATTTAGAGATCAGATAACAACGGTTGGGCTAAAGGAATCAAATGAGGTTTCGTCCTCAATCATAATGAACCTGGTTTAGGACAATAGCATAACTCGCTTTAAGGATATTAGATCAAGGTCATTCTTAGAGGGTTTGAAAGAAGACTTCAATATCTACAACTTTCATGAAGACATTGAAGTGAGATTTTGTCATCTAAAGGGTTATAATGGACCAGACGATACATTATGAACAGTGATCAGAAGAAGGTTATGAACAATACACAGAAGATATCTTGCGATTAGCATAGCCTTCTCTAGAGATATTAAATTTGGGTGTTCTTTGGTTAGTTTGAAAGAGGACTTCAAGATCTACAACCTTCATAAAGTCCTTGAAGACAAATTCGATTATTTTTAGGGTCAAAAATGTAACCAGACGATAAGATCAGATGAACAGTGCACCAGATGATATGATGTCATTGCCAAATGATATGACATCACCAGACGATACGTCATCACCAAATGAAGCATCCTCACCACCAGACAAAGTGTCTTCACTAGACGATATGTGCTTACCAGATGACACATCACCATTATACGAAGCGTTATCACCAGACGATATGTCATCACCAGATGATAGTCCTCATTATGCAATGCATCCTTACCAGACGACATGTCATCATCAGATAATACGTCCTATTCTCCTGAGCATCTCCACTTATAAGGACCATAAATTTTGACTCTAATATCCAAAAATTTCATACATTATAGCGTTGGAAAGCTAGAAGGACAAGCTATAACTTCCATAAAGACAACTTGTCAAATTCATCCTAGATCAATTCATATTTTGCCCTAAAGTTAGAATACAAATTTTTCCCTTATGGAAGACTTGAGATTTTGCACTATGCAAACTTGAATTATTCTCAGCATAACCATTCAGCTACCAAAATGATTTCATTAAACTCTCAAACCTTAACTCATTTTTCTCATCACCTTCAACTACATCTAATCAGTTATAATTCCTATCTTCCTTTCCATAGCATCTCACTTGTGCATACATATATACATATATATATGTGTGTGTGTGTGTGTGTGTATAAACTAAAGTTGATTTCTTCTTCATGTATGTCTAGTTTCAACTCATATCATCTATACACCATTCACATTTCATTAACATCAAAAGAATAAAGTTTTACATATCTTTAATGGCATTCTAAGCCATATTACATCATCGTCTCAAAATTTCAAATTACAAAAGGTCCTTGAACAAACAAACTTCTTGCTTTCTCAAAATCAACTCAAACTACAAAATAAGCAAATTTGGAGAAATGCCTTTAGGCTCTTGATCACTTGGTCTCTTAGCTATCACCTGAAGATGGGATAAAAGGGGGTGAGCTTGAAAGTTAGTGGGTAACAAGTTTATAACGAAGAATAAGCAAAATCGTTGAAATGTTCATTTGTCTTATAAAAGTCATAGTGAATTTATAAAACGCTTTGTTTTCAAATTCTCAGTCAATTTCACAATTTTTTTCTCAAAACTTATAGTTAAAAATGTCCTCACCTCAACATAGCAAAGTACATTTAACCATCACTGTAAAACAATCAAGTTATGCAACAAACTTGACAATTCAATGATGCAATGCACAAAAAAATGCTCGAGGGTCCATGGAAACAGAATGGAGAAATCGAAGTTTACCCCATGAATAGAATGAGTCCAATTTCTGAGCTCATATGCCATAAGCAGGCAACCGAGAGAAGGCTCTTGTTAACGTGCACATGACGAACAGAATGGTTCCACTCTTGCCCAAAGAAAAGCATATAATCATGTTTAAATCATTTGCTCATGTGTTTATACTTTCATTCTTTCACATCTTTTCATTTATACAGAATGCCATGACATATTTTAAGGCATAACATAAATATTTCAAAACCATTTTCCATTTTATAATCAAAATTCATGCACCAAAGTGTAGCAATTTCTCAAATCACTTAAAAACATTGAAAGCAACATTTATGAAGTAATTGAAATCATTTATTTCCTTGATTTGGAAAAGCATTAGAAGCTTATAACTCTATTATAAACATGTAACCCACTTTGATTTCCTTTATTAAAGACTTGCTCAAAATGCCTCTTCTCTTATTCCTCTTGCCTCTTTGATCCCCTTTATACAATAACAAAAATCTCACTCAATAGGGTTTTCAATTGAAAATCCCACAAAGCACAATCACTAAAATTGGTGCTAGAATACTTAAACCCATGGATTTTCTAAGCTCCATGAACTAAAATCCTTCCAAAAATCCCAAAAGAATTAGGTGATCTTACCTTGGTTCTTCACAAAATGAAGAGATCTTTGGCTCAAATGGAAGCTCTTCTCTTCATCTACCTTTTTCTCTTCTTGAACCACTTCAAAATCTATCTCAAAAGCTATGAAATGAAGAAACCCTAGCACAACTCTCTTCTTTTCTCTTAACCACCGAAATCTTTCTTCTTTCTCTCTTGGATTTGTTATTTCTCTTCCTCTCTCCCAATTCACTTTTTTTTTCTTCTTAAACAAGACCACATTTTGGTCTTGTCCTTCCAAAAATACGCCTCCTCTCCTTTGATCTTTCCATTTTGCCCCTTCTTTCATTTACCTCCTATCTCCTTTAATCTTCTTAAACACCATATTAACTCTAACTTAATTCAAATCTTTCCATTTAATTTCAAGTCTCTATTTATACCCATCAAATTAATGACCCAATTCTAAAAATAATGAAACAAATAAATCAATAATAATTGAAAAAAATTCGGGGTTCAACATTGGTAAATTTATCGACGATTCAACTTTTGACCCACGGTAAATATACCAATGGATAGAATAGTTCGTCGGAATATTTTTTGAAGGATAAATAATGCCTGTCGATAAATTTATTGACAGCCTCTTGAATTATGTCTTTTTCTGTTGGTGGATTCCGTCGCGAAATTATATTACCGACGGAATATAAATGTTTTCTGTTGGTCTTTTCCATCGCTAAACAACCTTTTTCTTGTAATGCATTAGCATAATCGTTTATAGTAGAATGTAACCTATAAATTATACTAAAATATTTATATAAAATATGAATCAATTTATATTTATTAAAAATATGTGGCAATGATAATGTTGTTATAATTATTTCCTACAAACAAGTCAATTTAATTTAATTTTTTTAAATTTTCTTATAACAATTAATTATAATGTAAATGTAAAAAAGTTATTATCTAAGTACAATGAATTTATTTCAAATATTAATTTTACATGTTTAATAAATTATTTTATTTCTTTTTAATATGATTTTTTAAAAATGTGTTTATTAAATATTATTGTCTTTTCATATTATATCTATTATTAAATAATCATAGTAAAATTTTTATTTTTATTACACATATTAAAAGAAATTAATTAATATGATAATTAATATTAACACATTTAAACTTTTTATTTTATTTTTCGTATTTAGACAATATATGCATTATGCATATATGTATTTATATTAATCTTATAATGAATTAATCACTTTATTAATCCCAATGTATCAATTCCAAAAGAATATATAAGTAATTGAGTTACACAAACAAATAAGTACTGTATATTATATTGAAAATAGCTATTATTTTATGCTTTAACATGTTATTCATATACCGCAAATTCACATTTATAATGCAAACATTTATACTCAAAGCTTATTGATACAAATTATCAATACAATTTCACATCATTACAATTCGTTATTACAATCAGTACGAATGTTCATAAATACCAATTATTTATGTTGTCATGTTGTGTTTCTTATTTATGACTGTTAAAATTTCTTTCTGTGTTTAGCCTGCACATTTTTTGAGAGTTTAGATAACGAATGCTATCCATAGCCAAAGATATCAAACTATGGATACCTGAAGGTATTGAGCTGTGGATGCCTAAAGTTATCAAACTTTGGATACCTAAAGGTATCGAACTGTGGACATCAGTGGTGTCAAACTGTAGCAGTTGCACTGTAACCCCATAGGCATGCCTATCTATCTACAACTAAGATAATAAGCAGGCACTATAATGTTTCCTTTAACCATTTGTAAATTTCACAATTCATATATTAACAAATAATATGATGCACTTTTCAAGTTATAAAATCTGTATTTGCATTCGAACATGCAATTCAAAACTTACCACAACTAGAAGGATATCAAAATAACACTTGTATAATCATACTATACACATATTAGTAATGAATGTGCTATAAATCATTTATGTATATGTAAATTTTCTTTGGAATGCATTATGCTCAATCTTATATTCCATTGTTTAGTCTCCCAATTCACATGTGGTAAGTCCTATTTCACTTATTTCTAGGTGTTTGAAAATTTTTCATACACAGTCATAAAAGGTTCGGATAAGATGCGGTAAAAATTGGAAACGAAAACAATGTCATAGTCATGATAGACACTTTCTCTATTCATACCACTACTTGTTCCTCAATATTAATATAGAAAACATCAGAACTTTCCAGTTCTAGACATTTGTTTCTTTATCTCTCGTTTCTATAACACTAATAATTAGGTCATTTAGACTACTAAATCATGAGATATAGACCAAATATCATATACTGCTCCAAAATAGGGGCAACATCAAGTCACCATTTTCGATCTCAATTTCCAAGGTCATAAAGCCAGAACTAAGTCAGAGTTCCTTCTTAGCTTTATTATTAGGTTTCATATGCAACTTACATCATACAATTTGGAGGTCTGTAGGCTGAGTTATGACTTAAAAAATGTGACTAACTCAAATAAACCCTAGACAGAATTCCACTACATGATACTCTCTTGTCATATACAACCAAGTTCATGCAAAATAACACCAACTATCATCCCAAGAACCATTATGTATCCAAATAAACCTTTATAACTATTTAAACATACACACAAAGAGGAATTAAACTAAGTGTAATCCTAAACCATAAAATTTGCTAAGTATTTATTATAATGCCTTTCCTTTCCTTCCTCTTTGTCTTTGCTTGACTCATCAACTAGAAACACCACAAATACACATCTCAATCCCACTTCCAACCTTATAACTTTAGTTCTTCATAAGCAAAGCAAGGAAGATGAAGATGAGAAGACAAACCATAAACTTTTACCTTGATTTTCACTTAGGATTAACTTGATTCCTTATGCAAAAATGGTGTGATTAAGGTGATGGAATGGAAAGGAGATGAGAAGAGAAAATTCTGCCCTACATACACTTCCCTCTCCCCTCTGTTCTATTCCCTTTATGAATTTTCTAGTCTTAGACATATGTTTCAATTCAATCTTGTTGTTATCCTAAACATACCTTACCTATCCCCATTATATCCTACACAAAGACCTTTTGATTTTTGTTTATAGTTTATACATAAGTGGTGGAGATGTGATTTTATTGCAAGCTTATGGTAAGAGTTCTACTATGCATTGATCGAGATTTTTAATACTTTCACCCTAAACACTTGAGTGTACTGAGTGAAATATTAGTAAGGGTATTAAGATATACGCTATTGATTTCAATGTGATTATTGTTGTGATTACTATTTATATTGCTTATAAAGTTAATTTTAGAATAACTTGACTCTAATTATATATTGATTTGATTCAACATGATATGATGATGTATAGTATGAATGGGCATATTGAGGTTAATGATAGATTAATGTTGTAAAATAAATAATTTTAATTATGGTTTTCTTGAGGAAAAACAAAAGCTTAAGTGTGGAGATATTTCATATATGCATAATTGATCATAATTTTACCTCATATTTGATGTGTTTTTTCTTAATATTTGATACTGTTACTATATATTTGGTATTTAATCCTCTCCAAGTTGTTTACAAAGCATAATTGCCTTCATAGACTAAAAGGAGAATAATTCAGGCAACATCACGACATAAATTGAAGATTTGAACTGCAAAAATGATGCACGATAGTGCACATGGCTATGCACTTCCTCGAGCTCATGCATCTTCATGATTCTTGTAATTTTTAGTTATACAAGGTCTAATGCATGGCCATGTATCTCCCCAGAACCCTGAATTTTGTTATAAAAAGGCGTTTGGAGAGATGAAAGAGGAGGCAGTCAGTAACAGTTACGGAGGAGACATTAAGAAGTAATTTATAGATGTAAAGTTCTTTCTCAAGGGGAGGTTTTGGTCTAGAGAAGTGGAAAACACAAAAAGATCATCTATAGATCCATCTGAATACAAGATCAAATATCTACTTTGTGAGAATATTTGATAGAAGATAATTAGAGAGATTTAGAATTACTTGTTGTTTTCAATTCATTGTTCTTTCTATTTATGTTTGATATCATTTCTAATAATGTGTAACTAAATCTCCAGTTAGTATTTTTGTTAGATGAACCTTATGTTAACACTTTGATATGGTTTGATTCTTTTATTAATGCAATTAGGTTAGTTGATTATTGCGATCCAATTACTTGATTTATTTATATTCTAGTAATCTGAATTATTAGTCCATAATCTAATTTCATACATAGCGATTAAGAAATCTTAGGTTTGGATAGATTCATGATAATTGGAAATAGTTTATTGCAACCCTAAAGATAGGTTGAAATAAATATTCCAGTTTATTGCAACCCTAGAAATAGGGTGAAACAAATCTTTCGAATTATGGTCAAACCTAATAAAGAGACTCATAAATCAATAACACAATCCTATAAAATTTAACATGAGTAATTTAGTTAGAAAATTTAGAATTAGTTGTTAGTAGACTCAAGATCAGCTATTAGCATACCATAGAGTCTCCATGATCCAATTCGTCAACAAACAATTGCATGATAAAATATCAATCTGTTAAGGGTTTAGGGGGATTCGAAACCTAGATACTAATTTCTGATATCGATAGTTTTCCAAGTAATCTCCATTATCACTGTGTCTATTATTGTTTCCTATTTTATTTTAATTTTACTTTTTATTTTCGTTTTTAGTTAAAATTTCCAAGTAATTTCCATGATCTTTGTGTCTACTATTGTTTCCTATTTTATTTTATTTTCTTTTTTTACTTAAAATCTAAAATCAATCCTTAGGCTAGATAATAGGGGAAGGGTAATTACTAGTATTCATCATCATTGTGAGATTAACACATACTTGCCAGTACTAGCTACATCTACACCATACACTTGCCATTATTAGAATATTGACTGTCAAAATAAGTCAATCAGAGGCATTTCATTTCTATAAGATAACATACCTATCTTTTGGCATTGTAAAAATTTTTATAGAACATATAAGAATCTCTAACAAAGTCTCCCAATACAAATCACTATCCAAAACTTTGCTAGTAGTTTGTTTAGGACCAAATTGACCACTACATTTATAATTGTGATAAAAACTTAAGACATAATGATGTTCATCATTTGGCATTGACCATGTATCGTTACGCTAGTCAAAATAAAATAACTAGAGCTACTACTATAGAAGTGGTGACTCTAGGTCGATCCCACAGAGAGTGTGTGCAAAGTTTATAATAATAATAATAATAATAATAATAATAATAATAATAATAATAATACACAAGGTCTAAAAAA
>JANZLF010000221.1:11666745-11685981 GCA_026546835.1 Erythroxylum foetidum | reverse complement strand
TCATTAATTCTTCACCTAACATCTTTAATGCTAACTCATCCTAATTAATGTCAAGTTAATTAATGCTAACATAATTTACTTAAATCATGCTTAATTAAATAAAAAAAATTTTGGGGCTAACATTTAATTTATGTTTAATTGTCTAATTAAATAATTTATATCCATAGATCAAGATTAGCATCTAATAACATATCATAATCACCCAAATATTTAAGAATGTCAAAGTAGTTTTGACTAACCTTTTTCGTGCATGATTTTCTCGTATAATCCAATTATTTCATCATACTATATTCTAATTAGACATAGAATATGAAATTAATGTCTACTATATTTAAGTCCAATTATGTTAGTTCTCCACTTTGAATAATTGATTCAATTAATGTCATTTAAAAATTATTTTCAAGTTTCATTCCATCGTTGCCAAGGATTTCTCAAATTTCCATCTAAGTTAAGGATTTCACAAATTAATACTAATAAAGAATAAGGGAACATTCTCCCTAACTAATTTAGGGTAGCAAATCTTATATTAATCTCTGAACTACCTGCATATAGTCTATGTTATATCCAATAACTACCGATTGAGCTACCTTTGACTAAAATAGCTCATAAGTAGTATCAAAATATAGCAATTCCTATATGAGATAATTTTGGAGATCTCAAGTTAAAAGATAACTTATACAATCATCATAATGAGAATTTCCATAGACATACAAGTAATGGTTTAAATGAAATTCTTATATGGGTCATATATATAATGGGAAGTGATTGAGCTAGCCTTAACTAAAATAGGTCATAAGTAGTATAAAAATGTAACCATTCCTATATAAGATAATTTTGGAAATTTCAAGTCAAAAGATAACTAATACAATCATTACAATGAGAATTTTCATAGACATATAAGTAATGTTCTCATATGGGTCATATATGCAATGACTATCGATTGAGCCACCCTTGACTAGAATATTTTATAAGTAGTATCAAAATATAATAATTCCTATAGGAGATAATTTTGGAGATCTCAAGCCGAATGATAACTTACACAATCATCATAATGATAATTTCTATAAATATACAAGTGATGTTTCAAATAGAATTTTCATATGGGGTTAGTTCAGTGAACTTATTCTCTAATAAGTACCTACACATTTGTTTAAGTATCTATATACTTTAGTCTATAAGATTGATTACTTCCTTTAAAGGAAGAAACATAACACTTGCTAGTCTTTTTACGCTTTATTAATATCTAGTTTCAATAGAATAATGATTAGAAACAATTTAAGGATAATACGTAAATGTAATATGAATCTTATAATTATGATCTCATAATAATTTTATTTGCAATATATATTTATCTCTTGGACTTTATCATATATATATTAATATGTATAAGAAAAAGAATGTATATAAATAATTATATTACTAAACTATAACTAATTGATTGGTTGTAGGGCATAAACCAATAATGTATTGTTTCTCTCATATGCTTAGGTCTTCTTTTACTACTTTGATTTATATTTTTATGTTAATCTAATTCCATTATATTAAATTTATACGAAAAGATTGGTGCTTTAGACACTACAAAAAAAATTGCTTTAGGCAACGACATGTTTATAACAGTTTAAAAATGTGTTGATAAAAATTAATATAATGCAACATTTTGTAAAGTGTTGCCTTTAATAATATTAAAAAGCAACAAAAATTATAATTTTTTGCTACATTTAAGAATAGACAACAAAATAAAAAACTGCTACAACAAAGTCTTATATATGCAACATTTGGAATTGTTGTTATAGTTTACTAAAGGATATTATATTATATCATGTAAGCAGGAAATTGATTAACATCACATTACACACATTTTCAAGTGGAATAAAAAAAAACATACAAGAAATGAGAGGTTCAATCCGGCAGTGACCCACCAAGTCGATGAACCCATAACCCACGTCGGATCACCACCATCTCTAGTTTCCTTGCGATTTTGACGCCAGCTTTTCCAGTAGTCGGACGTCATCCATAAACATTGGTCATGCCTTTGAGCTCCCCACTGACAAAGCCCACTAAGGCATGATAGTGCGAGCCATGAATTCGATTAGTTACTAATGAATTCGATTAGGATAAAGAGGGTTTCAAGAAATATATTGGGTAAGTTAAATTAGTCTTTTGACGAGTTATCTAGTGTTTCTTCATTTATCAAAATTGTTTTAAAATAAGAGTATAACATAAATATCTTCAATTTTCTTAATCGAATTCACTGGCTGTGATATAATAAATTACACATCTTTCCTATTCATCTCTTTGACATTTACTGTTTATGTTAAACTTTAGGTACGAATGTCTATTTCTCTAGTAAACTAATATTCCAAATTCTAAAAGTAAAGCTTGATATTTGGTTGTTGATATTGAATAAGGAAATATGCTTTCTAATTCTGGAATACACTTCTCTGTTAAACTATTGTGTGGTTCGGTAAATATCCCTAAAATTGAATTACAATTAATAATTCAAATTGAAAAACCATTTGATAGTTTAGAAGATAAAACACTATGAATTTGTGATATTTGTTATTTAGAAGAATATATTTGTGAATTTAAAAAATATTATTATAAACTAACTAGACCAGAACAAGAAATGTATGTCCAAATATTTGTTCAAAAAATACCTTATCCATTAAATTAAGCTGTAGAAGAAAAATTTCAAGATCAAAACAGAAACAATATAGTTGCTTATAATCTAGGACGAGCTATTCTGACAACCAAAGAAGTTCTAGCACAAAAATGTTTAGAAGCACGATTACATAAGAAATTAAAACACAAAGAAAGTCAACTCTATTGTTCTAAATATGCAAAAGTACCAAAACAATATGGTTGTGATTTTACCACTTATAAACATCCCAGAGGAAAACATCCACAATTTAGACATTGAACATATCGATGGAGAAGATATCCCAAATATTATAAACAATATCGAAAACCTATACATTATCGAAAATTTTTTAGATGCAAAAATTATAGGCAATATAAACCCAAACAAAAATATTGTCCTCAAAGAAAAAAGACATGTAGATGTTAGTTATGTCAGGAAGAAGGACATTATTCTAATAATTGTCTTAAGAAAAATCAGACTAAATATAAAGAGAAAATCAATATTTTAAATTCAACCTTTCAAGAAGATTTATAACCAATTGAATTTGATTATGAAACAAATTCTACCGTTGCATCTCTTTATCTTTATGAATCCCAAAAATCAAAATCATCAGCTGAATCCGAACACAACCTTTATTCAAGTGATTATTCAGAATAAGAAAATAAATGCATATATAGACACAGGAGCTAATATCTGTATAGCTTCTAAACAATTACTAACTACATGGAAAAAATTAAATAAACCACTTCAAATAAGAATAGCTGATGGAAATATAAAATCAATTTGGTATGTAAGTTATTATAATAATATCTTAATTGAAAAATATAGATTCATAGTCCCATCTATCTACCAACAAGAATCAGGGTTGCCCTTAATATTAGGTAATAATTTCCTAAACTTATACAATCTGTTTTATCAATATTTACACTATATAACCTTAAAAACACCCATAATAAAATCCTTAAATCAAAAAGCAATTACCCTTAAAATGATGATATATCATACTACTTATTATCAAAAATTAACACTTTTAACTGACAAATTAGATTTTTTTACAATTCTATCTTCTCAACAATATGTCTCTTCAAACCAAGATTGAAACATTATTAGAACAGGTTTGTAGTGAAAATCCTTTAGATCCCATCGAAAATAATAATCAACTACTTAATGAAATTAAATTAAAATATCCAACACAAGAAATAAACATTCGAAATAACATTCCCTACACACAACAAGATGTTCAAGAATTTTTATCAGAATGTACTGATTTATTAGAAAAACAATTAATCTCTCCAACCACTAGCAAACGCTCAGCCCCTGCCTTTTATGTTAATAATCATTCTAAACAAAAACGTGAAAACGAAGAATGGTAATTAACTATAAAAAATTAAATGAAGCAACTATAAGTGATGCCTATAAATTACCTCGTAAAGATTATATTATCAAAAAATTAAAACGACATACTTGGTTTACTACATTAGATGCAAAATTAGGATATTGGCAATTACGATTACATGAAAACACTAAACCACTAACTGCTTTTACTTGTCCACCTCAAAAACACTTTCAATGGAATGTATTACCCTTTGGACTTAAACAAGCACCATGCATTTATCAAAGATTTATGGATAATAATCTTAAAGGACTAGAAGACTTTACACTTGCATATATAGATGATATTATAATTTAAATTTAGATGAGGACGATCATCTAAAAAAGGTATAGTTCGTACTGCAAAGATGTAAAGAAAAAGGATTAATCTTAAGTAAAAAGAAAATCAAACTAGCTCAACAAAATATAGAATATCTAGGAATTGAATTTCATAATGGATTTTCAAAATCACAACCAAATATTCTTCAAAAAATACAAAAATTCCCCAATGTCTTGAATAATCGAACTCACTTACAACAATTTCTTGAAATACTTAACTATATTTCTGACCAAGGATTCTTTAAGAATTTAGCACAGGAACGAAAACGATTACAATTAAAATGCAGCAAAAAATCACAATGGAGTTGGACCACAAAAGACTCAGCAACGGTACAAAAACTCAAGGAATTATGCAGGGATCTACCTATTTTATATAATTATCTTCCAAAGGATACACTCCTGGTACAAATTGATGCTAGTATAGACATATGGGCAGGCTACCTTTTGGCACAACCTCCCAACCAAAAGAAGTATTTATTATGCAAATATATAAATGGGACTTTCAATCTCATTGAACTCAAGTATCCAATACATGAAAAAGGTAACATTAGTCTGTCTCAAAACTCTGAGAAAATGGCGTATTGATTTATTACCTGTTGAATTTACTATTCAAATAGATTCCAAGTATTTATGTGGATTCACCAAATATCAAATTAAAACCAATTATAATCAAGGCCGTCTAATCCGATGGCAATTAGAATTAAATCAATATAATTTTCGTATTTATTACATTAAATCTTTTAACAACAGTCTTGCAGATATTCTAACCAGAGAATGGAAGTAGCAATAATCAACCTCAAGGAATCATTAAAATAGAAGGAAGCAGAATTAGTAGATCTCCAACAATAAGTAGGTCATGTGACCAAAGAAATTAACTAACTCAGATCAACCATCACCCTCCTCGAAAAACAACTCTCTCCTGATCAAGCATCTACGAATATAACCACCACTCCACCTACCTCAACCCATCACTCCACAACAAATTACCCACCTTTCTTTATGTACTACACCAACTACCACCTCTCAATTTACACCCACCATGCTCCGCTGAACCCTTTCGCCCCATTCGGAAGCAGTGGTTGTGCTACAACTCGAACATGAGACGTGGGGTTGCCCAGGCCCATACCTGGAAGCTCTAATACCACTTTGCTACCCAAAACTCGAGTTGAAGGTAGGGTGTTATCAAGTCTTTTAATTCTAATTGCCATCGGATTAGACAGCCTTGATTATAATTGGTTTTAATTTGATATTTGGTGAATCCGCATAAGTACTTAGAATCTGTTTGAATCGTAAATTCAACAGGTAATAAATCAATACGCCATTTTGTTAGAGTTTTGAGACAAGCTAATGTTTCCTTTTCATGTATTGGATATTTGAGTTCAGTGGGATTAAAAGTTTAATATGTGTAGTTAATTCTTGTAATTGTGCTTTAATTGTAGCTAATTCTTTAGAAATAGTTTGTTTTGGGTTTAGTTGAGTACTAATAGGATCAGTAATTCTAACGGATTGTTCTAAATTTTGCCCAAGTGCCGTAAATCGTAAAGGTCTTTGTAAACGCAAAGATTGTGATCGAAAAAGATTGGATATATTTGTAGAACTAGACTCAGAAAAAGAGAGTCAAGGATTTGGATTTATTTGAATTGGGTACTAAATTTCAAGTAAAGTTCGTATTTTTGTTCGAATGTTAGTTCCTACTTTGGCTACATCACTAAATAGTTTATCAATATAAATTTTATCTATATTTCTAAATTCAATGCTATGATGAGAATTGGTTAAAGCATAACTAATTTAATATGTAATAGAAAATGGATATTGTCCTAAAGTCATTAAATTTTCTTTGTAAAATTTATATGCAATTGTTATTGTTTCATTTAAGTTATGTGATTTCAAAAGAATACCTAATTTTAAACGAGTGTTGAATTTTATTTTACCATAAGCTAAATTTCCATTCATGATTCCTATAATTTGGTCATTTAGATTGGTCATTCTTTCATCAACTATTGCCATTCTTATTAGTGAATCGATTCCCTCTTGAAAGGTTGATTTTAACAAAAATTGTATTGTAGATAAATGAATATAGCCTATTTTATGTCTTCTATCCTCAGGTATTTTTTGTAGTTGTCTAGAGATTTCTTCTTGATCAATTAAATTGATTCGAATATGTCCATTACATTGATCGATTCAAATAGGTGTTTTATGCACAATTTTTCCAAAATGAATGATATTTTGCGATCTACAAACTGTTTAAATAAGGAATGTTGAATAGCTTATCCAGCTTTTAAGTTTAATTGGGCTTTAGCTATTTTTTATTTTTCATTGGATAATAAAGTATTTATATGAAAAGTGTCGGTTGATTATGCTAATTCTAAATTGTCTATTTCTAATATATTTTGTTCTTGATTTTGTTCAGTCATGATGATATGGAGTATTGTCTTGATGATTATGTAATAGATTTTTTAAATAAATTGATTCCTGAGTATAAAACTGACGAAGATTTTGAGCTAAGTCTAGTTTTTCTTTTATAGGTTTAATTCTAGTGGGTTGACTAATGACGAATTATAAATAATTGTAGAGAATTTCAAAATATGTTTTTTCTTCTTGATATTTGGTAATTAATTGTTTAACATATTGTATATGATTTTCTAGTTGTTTGCAAATAGTGCAAGTGTTATCGTTCATTGATATGGTTCATCTTCTAAATTATCATATGAAACGTTTGGATTTTCTATGAGATCTAACAGATTTTGCAATAAACGTCTAGGAAATTTATTTATCAAACAATTACGTAAAAAATTTTCTAATTGATGAGAAGGATTAATAAAAATATAGCTAGCAGCTAAGAAAAGCATAATAGGAAAGCATAAATAATTTGTAACTAAATACAAATGTATAATGATAAATAAAATGAATAGAAGAAAGATTAAACTTATTGGTAGTTTATTAGTAAAGGAGTACAAGTATAGTGATTTAAATTTCAGATCCTGATTCTAGATGGGAGCGATAATGTTCTGCGAACAATAAATGATATTGTTTTAGTTCAGCTTTCTCTTGTTCTGAGATAGTTTGATGTTCTTGAATACTTTCGTAACATCTTTGCATCTTGATAGTAGGAGGATGTGGGATGCTGCAGAAATATAGAATTAGAGACATTTGTTTTTGCTTCTAGAATTTGCTTGCTCAAATTGACTTTCGGGGTAGTTATCTCAATATAATTCCAGATAGCTTGACACTGGTTACAAGGAAATGATGGCATGTTGTTTAAGCTGTCTAAATAACTAAAGTTTTATAAAGGTAGATATAAAAAGAAAGATAAATGAGTATTAATGAAGCAAATCAACATAGATCAAAAATATTTTAAGTATTAAACAAAAAGATGAGTATTAGATAGATGATCATGTATAGTGACTAATGAATTAAGAACATAAGTGAAATCATAGGTAAACTGATTACTTAAATGATGAAACAAAAACATAGATGAAAACATACTTGTTATGTTGGGCACCCATTCCAGAACCCAACTCTTACTCTATACCACAACTATTGGGCACCCATTTCGAAACCTAACTCTTGCTTTGATACCAAAATTGTTAGACCCAGCTTTCGGAGCCCAATATTCGGAGTCATAAAATGTGTGCTTGTGCTTGTTACCATGTATGGTTATTCCAATTAACCCTCATTAGTCATCCTCGGTTCATCTTCGTTCTCTAATATGGTAAGCATCGGGCCCTATTTTTCGAATCATTCTTATACTGAAGCAAATATTCTATGCTCAACTTGCATCAAGATACTGAACATTTTAGAGGCTAAATCAGAATTCGACCTCTGCATATAATTTGTAAACCTACATCTCTAGTTTACTCCACATTGAAAATCATCTCAATTGGAACCTTACAGATCCAGATATATTCAAAATGCTGAAGCATGTTCACTAAAATAACAACAGTTCATACTATTCTAACAGATTCCTTCACTTTCCTTTAATCAAAACCTTTTTCCAATCAATTTGGAATGCTGCCATTTTTTTGTGTGGAGAGATAGCACAATGTGTGAGGAATCTATTGTCTCAAGGGTCACTTAGTTTAGAGGTCGGACAACAAAGATTAGTCGGATAACAATTTCCATCTAGAAATTGTAAGTCTTAGGGACTGGGTTAAAATTCCATTCCTTCAGATCATTTGTAGCTCTATGTCTCTAGTTTGTTTAGACACAAGATTCATCTCATTTGAAGGTTGGATAACAAAGTTATGGCCGAAGGAAATCAAACAAGGTTCTGTCCTCAACCATATTAAACCTATTTCAGGACAAAACACATAACTTACTCTAGGGATATCAGATTGAGGTCATTCTTAAAGGGTTCGTAAGAGGACTTCAATATCTACATCTTTCATAAAGACTTTGAAGTAAGATTTTACAATCTAAAGGGTTAGAATTGGACTAGACAATAGGGTCAGACAAAACCAGACGAAGGGTCAGATGAATTGGGAAAATTGTCATAACTTTCCCTAGAGATATTGGATTAAGGTGTTCTTTATTTGGTTTGAAAAAGGACTTCAAGATCTACGACTTTCATAAAGACCTTAAAGACAAATTCTATCATCTGTAGGGTCAAAAATGGGACCAGATGACTTTCTTTAGAGAACTCAGATTGAGGTGTTCTTTAGACGGTTTAAAAGAGAACTTCAAGATCTACAACTTTTATTAGACCTCGAAGATAAATTAGATCGTCTACAGGGTAAAAAATGTGATCAGACGATAGGATCAGATGAATAGTGCACCAGATGATATGACGTCACCAGACAATACGTCCTTACCAGATGATGCATCCTCACCAAACGATACGTCCTCACCAGATGAAGCATCCTCACCAGACGATACGTCCTCACCAGATAAAGTATCCTCACCAGACGATACGTCCTCACCAGACAAAGCGTCCTCACCAGACGAAGCATTCTCACCAAACGATACATCATCACTAGATGACACATCATCATCAGACGATATGTTCTCACCAAACGATGTGTCCTCACCAGATGACACGTCATCACTAGACGATACGTCTTCACCAAACGATACGTCCTGTACTCCTAAGCATCTCCATTTATAAGGACCATAACTTTTGACTCCAATATCCAAAAATTTCATACTATATACCGTTGGAAAGCTAGAAAGCTAAGCTACAACTTTATAGAAGATAACTTTGTCTAATTCAACCTAGATTAAACCAGATTTTCCCTTGAACCCAGAACATGAATTTTTTTTCCCTATGGAAGACCTGAAATTTTGTATTTCGCAAACTTGGAATGTCTTGAGCTTAACCATTCAGCTACCAAATTGACTTCATTAAACTCTCAAATCTCAAATCATTTGTTTCATCACCTTCAACTATGTCTGATCAGTCAAAATTCCTATCTTCCTTCCCGCAACATCTCACTTATGCATACATAATATATATCAACGATTTATGTTCCAAAAACATCAACTCAAGTTGATTACTTCTTCACGTATATCTAATTTCAACTCATCTCATCCATACACCATTCACATTTCATTAACATTAAAAGAATAAAGTTTTACAAATCTTTAATGGCATTCCAAGCCACATTACATCATCATCTCAAAATCTAAATTTACAAAAGGATCCTTGAACAAACAAACTTGTTGCTTTCCCAAAACCAACTCGAAATACAAAATAAGCAAATTTGGAGAAATTCCCTTTGGCTCTTAATCACTTGATCTCTTAGCTATCACCTGAAGATGGGAAAAAAAAAAGGGGGTGAGCTTGAAAGCTTGTGGGTAACAAATTTATAACAAAGAATAAGCAAAATTGTTGAAATGTGTCTTATAAAAGTCATAGTGAATTTATAAAATGCTTTGTTCTTAAATTCTCAATTAAATTCACAATTTTAGCTCCAAAACTTATAGTAAAAAATATCATCATATTAACATAGCATATGCATTTAACCATCACGACAGAACACTCAATTATGTAGCAAACTTGACAATTTTAAAGATTCAATGCGCAAACAAATGACTCGAGGGTTTCATGGAAACAGAATTGAGAAACCAAAGTTTACCTCATGAACAAAATGAGTCCAATTTCGAAGCTCATATGCCACAAGCTAGCAGCTGAGAGAAGGCTCTAGTCAACGTGCACGTGACGAACAGAATGGTTCCACTCTTGCCCAAACAGAAGCACATAATCATACTCAAATAATTTTATCATATTCTCATACTTTCATGCTTTCACATCTTTTCATTCATACAAAATGTCATAACATGTTTCAAGGCATTACATAAATATTTCAAAACCATTTTCCATTTTATAATCACAATTCATACACTAACATGTGGCAATTTCTCTAATCACTCAAAAGCATTAAAAGTAACATTTATGAAGTAGTTGAAATCATTTTATTTTCTTGTCTTGGAAAAAAGACATTAGTATCTCATAACTCTATTATAAACATGTAACCCACCTTGATTTCTTGGCTTAAAAACTTCCTCAAAATGCCTCTTCTCTTGTTCCTCTTGCCTTTTTGATCCCCTTTATACAATAACCAAAATCTCACTCAATAGGGTTTTCAATTGAAAACCCCACAAAGCACAATCACTAAAATTGGTACTAGAATACTTAAACCCATGGATTTTCTAAACTCCATGAACTAAAATCCTTCCAAAAATCTCAAAAGATTTAGGTGATCTTACCTTGGTTCTTCACCAAATGAAGAGATCGTTGGCTCCAATTGGATCTCTTCTCTTCTTCTACCTTTTTCTCTTCTTGAAACACTTCAAAATCTCTCTCAAAATCTAAGAAATTAAGAAACCCTAGCTCAACTCTCTTCTTTTCTCTCAACCAGCGAAATCTCTCTTCTTTCTCTTTGATGTGTTATTTCTCTTCCTATCTCCCAATTCACGTTTTTTCTTCTTTTTCTTAAACAAAACCACATTTTGGTCTTGTCCTTCCAAAAATACCCCTCCTCTCCTTTGGATTTCCCATTTTTCCCCTTCTTTTATTTACCTCTTAACTCCTTTAATCTTCTTAAACAACATATTAACTCTATCTTAATTCAAATATTTCCATCTAATTTCAAATCTCTATTTATGGCCATCAAATTAATGACTCAATTCTAAAAATAATGAAACAAATAAATCAATAATAATTGAAAAATATTTATGTCCAGCATGTCAATTTTGCATTATTAAGATGAATTACTATATATACTCACTTCTTGCGAGTAATGCCTCTTGCTAGCAAGACTCTTACCCCCTTACATAGAAGATGTCTAACATAATTTTTTGCAATAACAAGCCTTAACACATTTACCAATATCAAATACCTATAATAAGAAACCTACAATTTGAATATTGATTAAAATTTTGTATAGTAATGGCATCATTAAAAAACTATAATTGAAATACTGACTTTTGTATCAATGCATTGATGACAATGTTGAACAATGTTGGACTTATCATTTAATATCCGTTACCTTCATCTTCTCATTATAATTAGGGTAATCAATATTAGGAATCTGAAATATACATACAAATCACAATATAATTAAAATAAAATACAATTAACATATCATATATAACAATAAAAAATATTAAAATTATTTTATCATTGAATATAATGATTTATCTAGACATAATTGAGAATATATCCTTTAGCTTTAGCTAAATTATAAAAAAAATAGTAAATAAAATTCTTGAATCTATTAATGACACCTTTGTACTCTTGTTATGTCAAATATATAGCAGGTGCATAAGCAATGAAAACAAAATATATCGTATTTACACCTATATTCATTATTCATGTTACATTATCATCATATGAATATATTAATCACTACAAGAAATTGTAATTTTAGTGAAAGCAAAAGTTGTCACTAAAAGTAGTAATATTTGTCACTACTATTAATAGTATCCAATTTGTAAAGTCGTCACCTCCTGTCAATAATGAAATAGTGACTAATTTAGAAAAATGTTCACAATTATGAAACACTTTTATGACAAAAGTATTGACACTAAAAACTATAAAATGTGTGACAAAACTATATGGTCACGGTAACTTTACATATTTATGACAAGTTTGTCGACACAAACAGTATAAAGTAATGACGAATAAAGTCATAACAATATTTCATTTTATTGTGACAAAAGTACTGACACTAAAAACTGTGGAATGTGTGATAAAACTATATGCTCACAGTAACTTTACATATTTATGACAAGTTTGTCGACACAAATAATAAAAAGTAGCGATGAATAAAGTCGTAATAGTACCTTGTTTTGTTGTGACAATATCATTGCCACTAAAATAATCGAAAAGAATGACAATATTTATCACTCGTGTATTTTTATCAATATCCATTACTTCTCGGTCACTAATATTTTAACGAAAAAGTGTCAACAATATTTTATGACAAAAATGAATATTTGTTCCTACAAAAAATATTGTCACTAATTTGTTTATTATTTTCACAAATAAAACTATCAATTCAATAATGGAATTGCATTAGGGTAAAATAAATTTGCATCAATGAGCATATTGTCTAATAGATTTCGTCACATGTAAGTTATACATTACAACAATGTTGTCAGTAAAACTATTAGTATATATAAAATATATAAAAAAACCAAAATGTATAAAATTCTAATTTCCAATTTATAAATTGGAAATTTTAATATCCAAGACAATTACATTTATTACAATTATCCCAAACACTTATGTAAGGTAAATTTTCCTAACTATTCTTCTAGATAAAGTTTACTATTGATTTGTTTCATACAAAATAAATAAAAATAGAATCAATTAATTAGTTTATAAAATATTAAGCTATAAACATTTTATAATAATATAATGATAATGATAAGAAGTAAATGGGATTTCATTATTTCAAGGTAGCTTGTTGTTGAACCCAGTACTGAGTTGAGAATTTGAGTTTGATTTTGGCTTGTTGAACATTGGTAACTCTACTATGACTTGTGTGGAAATTTGAGTAACATACAAGGAGTTGCATTACCACTAGAAGCTGATGTTGATGAGGCTTTCATTTCAAGTGGAGGTGCTATACAAATTGGAATCATTGACCTGATTTGGACTACTAGGGCAATCCTGTGAGGCCTAAATCTTCCTGTATTCATTGGCATAGCTGTGTATGTACTAGATGAAGGTCCCTTGCTAAACATTGACGCCACTAAAAATGGAGTTTTTGAACCAAAATGTGTCTTCAATATGTATGCATAATCATTCTTAGTAATGTTATTAAACGAGGTAACTCCAAATTTGCTAATATTAAACATGGAACATGGCATATGCACGTTACTTGAATTTGATGAATTGCTTGAACCCTCCTTTTCAATGGGTCTCTTCACCACATCTGTTAAAGATCCTACCCTTTGCTCCACGTGCTTCAATGCGTGAGGAACTATATTCAATTGCATTTTGGCTTTTGAAGGAGAGGATATTTCGTCACGTAATGAATTTTGTGGAAAAATCTTTGAAACAGTCCTTCGTAAAGGTGGAGGAAGGAGAGACACAAAGGAATTTTGCTTGATCATTAGATCATCTAGACCAGTATCTAATAAAAGATCAACAAGCCTCCAATGTTGATAACTTGTGGTGTTATTCGAGGCTGAGGAAGATCCAGCAGAGTGTTGGAGTTATGTAAATATAGTACCCTAGAAAGCAAGTGTATTTACATGTAACTTAGTCTTCTTCAGTTAAAGTTTTGTAATGAAAATATTTATTATTAATAAAACAAAATATTTTCATTTTTATGAGCATTATATATCTAGTCAGAAGGTACCGAGATTCTTTTGCAAGTAATATACATATGTATAGAGATGTATGGGAAACATTTATATTAAAAGAATCTAAAATAATGGATTCACAGTTGAATAATCAAGTTGGTCGCTTGATTATAGTTTGGACTGTAGTATTGTGATTTATCTCCGTACAAGTAAATGAGTTTACTTCAAGAGAATGATGAGTATCATATCATGATAGTAGTCGATGATCTATAATGGCACTATTAAATGAATCTAAAATCAAGTGTATTTTCAAGAATAAAGTAGGTTATTACTTTAGTCTTAAAACATACATTTTAGCATCTGTCTATTATGGACCAAAATCTTGATGTGTTTCATTATAATTCTTGATATGATCGGAATAGATTTTTACAGAGTATTAGTCCAGTGTCAGCTACCCATCAAGTCTTAACACCAAGATGACATCTTGTTTGTTAATCACCATATAGAGTAAAATGAGAGATCTTGAAGGAAAAACCAACATAAGGGGAAAACGGTAATTTTACCCTTTATTGTGTGGATGACTATAATAAGGTTCATAATAGGGTTTGCAATTGGAAATATTATTTGAAATATGTGTTCTCATAATATTTTAGTAATTCAAGAGTTTAACTGATTGTCTTTAGTGGAATGACATTTAGTTAATAAGCTAGAACTAATTCTAATGAGATTAAATTAATTATAGGCTTATTGGAGCTTGATCTAAGTCTAATAAGATTCCTCACTTGGCTTCAAAGAAGATTATCAAGCAAACTAAGAAATATAAATAGAATTTTTAAAGCCCATGATTGATTGTGGGGTTGATCTAATTAATGGTTAATTAGAAGCCCAAATGAACATTTAGAAATGGCTAGACTTTGGTTTAATTTAATTAATTATATTTAAAAAAAATTTAAAGAAATGAAAGAGAATTTTAGTTTTTAATGGCTGAATGTGCAGCTGCACATTCAGCATTGAATTGCTAAATAAAGATGGTATTTATCATGCATTATCATCATTAAATGGAGTTATGATCTTACCATTTAATGGTTTAATGATTCTCATTTAATGATGGCATGTAATGTAACCTTTTTAGCATTCATTTGATTAAAGATGAAACAGGTTTATTTGATTGATGATCTTCCTTTTTTCATCACTAAAATCGAAATTGATGTGTCATTTTAGGTTATTGGTCTTTTCATATAGCCATCTTAAAACAAATGAGAAGATTCTCATTTATTGGCTTATTTACGATTGATTAAAGAAAGGTGTGATGCATTGGATAATCCTCTCTTCTTTCTTTTCATGCATAACCAAAATTGACAAGGTGAAAGAGAGGTGTTCTTGCATTTTTGGACTCTCTCTCCTTTCTTGCATGGGTTAGTCAAAATTTGCATGAGAAGTGTCAAATCTTTGGCCTCTTTCTTCTAAGAAAAATATCCTCCAAAGTTTTCTTCTCCTTTCCCACCAAAGGATCTTGTTAACCAAGTTGTCCAAGAACAACAATTGTAGATTAGATTGGTTGAGGATACAATATCGAAAAGAGGAAAAAAATAACAAGAAGAAGATGATACATCACCTTGGACAGGATATATTACTGAGGATAGGATAACACAGCGAGGAGTTAAATCTGTAGCGAAGGAGTCGGTAATATAATCTCATCTTGTTCTTATGTTAAATATTATCCTTATACCATATCATGAATAGATTGACATGTAGATTTGGTTATCTTTCTTCCACTATGTATGACTTCTAAAATAGTTTTGAAATATACCGTTTAACCAAATCTTGCATGTTTTCTTCTCCAATCCAACAATTGGTATCAGAGCCATTTTTATTATGCATGATTTCGGTTCCTATATGTGATGCATGGGTTAGCAATTATTTTGTTTATGTTGCATATTTTTATATGATAGAAATATATATGGTGTATGTTTTTCTCTTTTGGTTGTCCATAGAATTTATATTTACCATGTAAGATTTCTTCATTTGGTTTGTAACAAGGAGGGTGGTCTATCATCACAATGCTTCCTCCTTAGCTTCATTTTTTTGTTTACTTTGATTTTGTAATGTACAAATTGATGTAATGATGAAGATGAAGCAGCTATCGATTGAAGAAATGAAGAGGTAATAGTTTTGGTGTATCCTTTTGTGTATTGGCATAATTTCAGTTTTGTGAAAACCAAAAATGCTGCATTTTTGTTTCAATGAATTAAGTTTTGATTTTTATATCAAAATAATTGTTGGATTTTTGTTTCAATGAATTAAATTTTGGTTACAATAAAAAAACATAGTGCTAGTTTTTTGTTTTAATGGAACAAGTTTCGGTTTTAATGAAAACAAGTGCTGGAATTTTTTATTATGACAAAGATTCGGTTTTATGAAAATATAGTGCTAGATTTTTTGTTTTCAAAGTAACAAAATTCAGTTTTATAAAATGTCATTATATTTTTTTCCGAATGAGCCAGGTCATGTGAGCGAAGAGTTTGAAGCGGAAGATCCTAGTCCAAGAATAATTTTTTGGGCCTAAGAGGCTCATAACTATTTTTGTGCTCTAGGATGGATAATAAAAAAGGGCTTAATTAGTTCATGTGATGAAGGGATAAGTGAATGCAAATAATATGTGATATTATATGATTGTATGTCATTTAAAAAATTGCCAACCCTAGGCCTTGCCATGCATTCATTATGTATGAGATATATAATGAAACAATATATGATGGATAATAAATTGCATTTAGACAAAAAGATTGAGTGGAAGAGGATGCTCATGTGAGAGTCCACGATCTCTATGTGATGGCCCATTTGCATGTGGTGAAGTGTTACTCCCCACTAGAGCGCATGAATTCTAGATCTTGTATGGTTTGGGTCTTCTTAAGGATAAGTCCATTAATTGGTAGCAAATGTGACCTCCCACCTACGCATGGTTTGCAAGAACCTTTAGTAAATGAATCAAATGGTTAAACCTTTCATAATCTCAAACAAAAACCTACATGAGATGATTGGTGTGAGCACCAGGACTGAAAGATTGAAAGCTATCCAAACCTTTCATAATCTCAAACAAAAACCTGGTGAACCAGTGCGGGATTACATGCTTAAGGTAATCTTTGCAATTACTGAGGTTGAGATGCTTAGGGCAGATATGGATGCGGATACGCAAATGGTTATGATCATCAATAGCTTAAATTCTTCTTTTCAGTAGTTTAAATTAAACTATGAGCTCAACAGCAAGGATTACATCTTAAGTGAGTTGATGAATACCCTCCAGAGTACAAAGGAGATATTGAATATCAAGGCTCTTAGGCTAGAAGCTAATGTAGCAACTTCTTCTAAGCCCAAGGGTAAGGGCAAGAAAAAGAAGAAGGGTCCAATGAAAAAGAAGGCCTGTCAAAGCCCAACCCATTAAAAAGAAGGCCAAAGAGAACACCAAGGGAAAGTGCTTCCACTGTGTTGAGATAGGCCACTGGAAAAAAAACTATCCAGTCTACCTTAAATCCCCTAAAAGCAAACAAGGCATGGGTTTCCTAAGTTTGTTAGGAACTAGAAATATGGCAGATTTATCTAATTCTTAGATATTAGATTTAGGAGCCACTAACTATGTTTGCAATTCTTTGCAGGGGTTCCAACAAAGAAAAAGATTACCTACAGGCTAGTTTCAAGTCAAGATAGCAGATGGATCTTATGTTTCAGCAAAATCAGTTGGAGTAGTTATATTGGACTTTCCTAGTGGTCATAGGTTATATTTGGAGGATGTTTATTACATGCCAATGATTGTAAGAAATATTACTTCTACTTTTTGTCTAATAAAATATGGTTATTCCTTATATTTTGAAAAATGTTGTTTCAATATATGAGAATAAGGATTTTATTTGTGATGTGATAATTAAACAGGGATTGTTCTTTATAGAACCTATGACAAGCTCACTAAACACCACAGAATTGATAAAACCAAGACAATCCAATGTCTCTAACATTAATTCAAAATATTTGTGGCACTTAAGAATGGGTCATATTAATCAGAAAAGACTTGAAAGGTTAGTAAAGGATGGGATCCTTATGGGTTTGCATAATGATCCATTACCCACCTGTGAATCTTATATTGAAGGAAAAATGACCAAGGCCTCATTTCCTTCCAAAGGAAACAGATGTAAATCGAGTTTGGACCTAGCATATACTGTTGTGTGTGAGCCCATGAACTTACAAGATAGAGGAAGTTATGAACACTTCATTACCTTTAAAAATGATTATTCTAGACATGGTTATGTGTATTTAATGCATAAAAAGAGTGAATCCTTTGAAATGTTCAAAGAATTCAAAGTTGAAGCTGAGAAGTAACTAGGCAAGCCATTAAAATAGCTTCGATCGGATCAAGGTGTTCAGTACTTATCTGGAGAGTTTTGACAATATTTAATTGACAATGGAATTGTTTCCAACTTGTCAGCTCCTCCAACACCTTAATAGAATGGTGTAGTTGATAGGAGAAATAGGACTTTATTGGACGTGGTAAGATCAATGATGTCCTACTGTAGCCTTCCAGAATCATTTCGGGGATATGTCATACAAACGACAACATATCTTCTTAACTTTTCTCCCTCTAAATTGGTGCCTAAAATACCTAGGGAGTTGTGGACTGGCCAAATGCCTTCATTGCGGCACTTAAGGACTTGGGGTTGCCCAACCCATATTCTAAAGCCTGAATCCAAAAAGATGGAACCAATGTTAGAAGTATGTTTGTTTGTAGGATATCTTATAGGAACTCGAGGGTACTATTTTTATAGTCCTCAGGAAAGGAAGGTATTTGTGTTGACAAATGCAACCTTCTTAGAGGAAGAGCTTGTGAGAAATTACAAACGAAGAAGTAAAGTAGTACTAAAGGAGTTAGCTATTTCATCCAAGCCAAGAGTTGATTTGGATATGACATAACAAGATGTCAAAATGGATTCAAAAGTTAAATCAGAAGAGCAACCTGAACATTAAGTAGTGCCTAGATGTAGTAGGAGGGTTGTGAGACAGACAGATTGTTGGACCCCGACTTTTGAGTAAAAATAAGAAATATTTCAAAAGTGGATGAGTTGATTGAAATTAAGTTAAAAATC
>JANZLF010000221.1:11620398-11636158 GCA_026546835.1 Erythroxylum foetidum | reverse complement strand
CTTTTTCAAACCAAACAAGAAGAAAATAGCATGGAGCTTACCTTAACAAGATGATTCCTCTTCTTTTCTTCTTCTTTCCTTCCCTTTCTCTCTTCTTCCACGATCTCTTTCTCATTTCTCTCTTCAATTTCGTTATTCTCTTCTTTCATCTTCAAGTCACATTTTTGCTTCTCCTTCTTAAGCGAGACACCACTTCTTATTCCCATTTTTCCCTTAAAGATTGTGCACTAACCACTTTGCCCTTCCTTTGATGCCTTATAACCTTAATGTTTAAGTGTTCTTCCCAAAATGCCCTCATAAATATATACTCTTACAAGACTACTTTATTTCAATTGAACCATATGATAAAATCCTACTAACATTTACATAAGAATTAACTCCAAATAAAAATAATTAATCTATCAAGACCTAAAAATTATTTAAATCATGCCTAACCCCTTTCAAAAATTTAGACATTTTCTTTTTGATCAGGTAATTGAAGGAATTTGATAACACTTATTTCTAGAAAATTGTTTCTCATTATCTTAAGTTTCTAATAACACCAAAATTATTCAATTTGGTTCAGAAATATGAAAGTTATACCTCAAACATTTCCAAACTGTTCTTATACTGAAATAGTATTATGTGCTCAACTTTCATCCAAAAATTGATATTCTTAGAGACTGAATTAAAACTTGATTTCATCAAACAATTTGTATCCCTATCTCTCTAGTTTAATCCAAATCAAAAATCATCTCATTTGGATAACTAAAGAAAAAGCTAAGGCTAAAACACCGAAGCTACTCAATGAATATGTTTCAACTACATTTTCCAGCTTTTAACTTCCAACATTTCACATACAATAGTTCTAACTTCCAAGAAAAGTTTGGGGTCCAACAAATCTTTTTTCTATTACATGACTCCATATGTCTCTTCAAATGAGAGGCCTCAGGCTTGTCTGGTAAATAGCTTATCAGCCATTTTTTAGCGAATTGAAAAATTTTAATTGTTTGACATAGTCAAACAGTTGATGTGACAAGCTCCTATCTTGAAATGACTAGATAGCCTATCCAGCACCCTAAGGTAGCCCTCCAGTCGACATTTAATCTAGTTGGAAAGTTCCCTGGAGCTAAGTCTATTGCCCTTTTTACCAAAAAGCCTTAACTTAATATTAAAAAAGATATAAGCAATGGAGTTTTTTAAATTGTTTTTATTAAAAATTTTGACAGCACAATGACTGTATCTTTACCTTCCCAAAATTTTCAAAAACCTTATAAAAATGTACTCTCAAAATCTCTACTACAAATTTTGGACTTTAAGTCTATTCACAAGCAATCTTAACAATCACTTCAATAATCTTAAAATTAAACTCGGACATATTTACGCACTTAACTTTAAAACATTCATATACATGCTTTTTTTTACACAAAATATAGTCCAAAAAATATTCATAGAGAAGCAAATGTTCCCAAAAATATTTACAAGGAAAAAATGCCTACTCAACAACACATAACGAAGTTGACTAGTCATGAGGTGGAGTCCCTGCTACTGAAGCCCCTGAATGTGCACCTAAGAGGTTTCATTTAAAAACAAAAAGGAGAGTGTGAGCTAAACGAGCTCAGTGAGTGTTAGAATTTCTATTCAATTTCTATTTAACTATTTAACCTCTCTAAAACAATTTCATCTCAATTTGCATAATTCAATATTTAATATAAAACATATATGCTTCCCAAAATCAAGTTTCTCACATCGCTTTTCAAATAAATAGTGGCGGCATTAAAAATGTCATAAATTTCTTACACGACATAGCATATCACTAGCTTCTTTGCATATAGTACCCTCAAGACTAAAGTCACGAACCTGGTTCTACATTACTTACTCGCGATTGGTTAATCACTAATGACTGAGCTAGTTCTACATTGCTTACCTGCACTAGGAAAACTATTATACATCAATAATTATGGAGCTAGTTCTGTATTGCTTACTCGTAACTGGTCAACTACTAATTACGAAGCTAGTTCTACATCGCTTACCCGCAACTAGTCAACCAGTAGTTTCGAAGTTGGTTTTACATCGCTACCTGTACTAGCTTAACTGTTATACACTGGTATATTAATATGTATAAAACTTATCAGTATACCATAGACTAAAAACATAAAATTGTACTATTAGTATTCATTTATAATGCATCATTCGCATAAAGCTCATAATTCATATTCACTTCACGATAGAATAGAAATCATTTTCATAAAATACATTTAAAATGCACTCACCATTAAGTAACTTTATTGCCAAGCACACTTACGTGTTCTGTGCCTTTCATTTACCTACACAAGCGCATTTTGATAAGGCATTTATTTCCAAATTCGGAATAAGACGTTAACACTATAAATTTTGTTTAACTGAATTTGAGATTAGTATTTAAACGCATAACATGTACGCTAATCGTATTTCCATTTACTAACGAAAGCTAGCCTATTGTTCTCCATTTCCAATTCTAACATAAAAAGTCACTTAAAATCATATTTTTACCCATTATAACTTATCAATTTCTTAAAAAACACTATCTCATTGAATTTAATTCACCATGTATTATGATCAAGCATGATGAGTCACAGTTATGGCCTATGTCCAAAAGCTATATTTTCATTTGTTCCTTACTTTTCACATAGCAAACCTTCAATTTAGGCTTTGGGCTCTTCTAGACACTTGTTCCCCTATGTCTCTAGTTTCCATATCATAAAAAATTAGACCATTTAAAGTTCTAATTCAAGAAACATGCACGAAACATCACAAGCTGCTCCAACACTTAGGCAACATCAGATCACCATTTTCAATCTCAAATTACAATATGATTCAGCCAGAGCTAGATCAAGTTCTCTCTATAAATTTTTATTACTATGTCTTAGGTTTCATATCCAATTAGAATCACCCAATTTAGAGGTCTGTAGGCCAAGTTATAGTAAAAAAAAATTCTAGTTCAAGTGATCCGAGAACAAAATACAAACATTCACTAAACATAATTCTTTCTCTTATCATATTCATCCCTTAAATGCTTCCACACTTATTATCTACTCTATAACAAGTCAAAATCATCATTTATCTTACAAAAATCTATCCCACTAAAAAGCCCCAAAACTAGAAATTTAGGTTAGGAAAACTTACCACTTTATCTTCCAGTCTCTTGGTATTGGATGAGTACCTCTACTTAATCAAGATCTCTCCAATTTATGCTCCAAAACTAAGAAAAATGGTAGTTGCACTCTTCTTCTCCCTCCGTGGTTGAATGTCCCTTCTTTTTTCTTCTTTTCTCCCTTCTGTTTGATCTCTCACGTTTATGTTCACATGAAGACAAAAGTCTTGCTTTATTCTTTTTAATGCTCGTCTAATGGATTCCACACTTCACGTTCCTATTGGTTTTCTTCTAATGACTCATTCTTCCACTAACACTATGTAAAATGACCAATTTACCCTTCATGACATGTAAAAAGACCAAATTGTCCATTATTGAATTTAATTCATCAACTAACCGAATTAAATTCTGAAAATATTCCGCAAACATCTTACCAACAAATTGACCATGAAATACTTTAATCAAGATCAATACTTATTAATTGGATGCTATAAAAATTTTCGAATGGGATTAAAATCATTAATACTTATTACTTTCCAAAAAGGGCATTTTAGTCCTAAACTTTCGGAACTCCTGAAATCCATCCCATAGGACTTATTTTCAATCTGTTTTAGTATCATTAAACTCTAATACTTATTTTGGATATTTTTCATTATTTAGAGATTGGGTCCCACAAAAATTTACTATTCATCTGAAAATATTATTAACTGAACATAAAAGTTTATATTCAATTAAAGGAAAGTTTTGGGGCTTTACAATCACCCCTCCTTATATAAATTTCATCCTCAAAATTTAACTAAGCATATATGTTCAAAACAAGTAGGAATACAATGCATGCATTTGCTGCTAAGGCTCCCATATAGCTTCCTCTACTACGTGATTCCCCTACGTTACCTTAACCAAAGGAATGATCTTATTATGCAAAACTTCTTCTCTGCAGTCGAGGATCTGTACAGGTTCCTCCTCAAAAGTCAAATCTTCCATTAGGTTCACCGATTGTTCAATCCTAGGAGAACCTAGGATTGATTACATGTGAAGGGTTTACTAGGTACTTATGAAGCATGGATACATGAAAAACGTTGTGAATCCTCGCAAGTAGCTTCAATCGATATGCCATTGACCCAATTCTTTCTGTTATCTCATACAATCCCATATAATGTGGACTTACCTTACCGCGCTTCCCAAATCTAAGCACACATTTCCAAGAAGAAATCTTGAGAAATACTCTATTTTCAATTTCAAATTCAAGATCCCTACAACGATTATCCACACAGCTTTTCTGGCTATCCTAAGCTATCTTTAATCTGTCTCGAATAACTTGAATTTTATCTATTGTCACCTGCATAAGCTCGGGAGCTACTAGTTTCATTTCACCAACTTTATCCCAACATACTGGAGATCTGCATTTTCTCTATAAAGAGCCTCATAAGGGGTCATGCCAATACTGATCTAATAGTTGTTATTGTACATGAACTCTATTAGTAGTAGGTGCGTGTCCCCAACTCCCCCTAAACTATATAACACAGGACCTAAGCATATTCTCAATTGTCTAGATAGTTCTCTATGACTGTCCATCCGTTTGGGAGTGAAAGGCATTGCTAAACTTCAAGCGTGTACCTAAGGTTTTCTGTAAGCTGGGCCAAAATCTTGATGTAAAACTAGGGTCAAGGTCTGAGACAATAGAAATCGGCGTGCTATGGAGTCTCACTATCTCATCCATAGGCTAACTTGTTTAAGGGATAATCATTCTTAATTGGAAGGAAATGTGTAGACTTTGTTAACCTGTCCACTATCACCAATATAGCATTGTGCCCCTTCTGACTCCGTGGAAGTGCTACTACGAAGTCCATAGTTATCTTCTCCTACTTCCATTCTGGGATAGGCAGGGGCTACATTGATCCTGCAAGCTTCTGATGTTTTGCTTTAACCTGCTGACAGGTTAGACACTCAGAAATGAACTCTGCTATTTCTTTCTTCATCTCTTTCTACTAATAGTGTTCTTTGAGAGTGTGGTACAATTTTGTGCTACTTGGATGTATAACGTAAGCTGAGGAATGATCTTCCTCTAAGATCTCTTTTTTTAATTCTTCTACATCAGGTATACATAATCATTGCCCCCTCATCACTGTACCATCTTCCTTGATGGTAAGATCCATTCTTTGCCCAGCCTCAAATTCTGTCTTCAATTTCATTAATTTTGAATCTTGTTTCTGTCTCTCTCTAATCTGATCCACCAAGTTGTGGCGAATGTAAAAGGTAGAAATTAATGTCGCTTAGTCTGTCATATTCAATCTCACTCCTAGAGACTTCATTTCCACTAGAAGTGGAAGATATATCGTCTTTAGTTGTGCTATAGAACTGGTAGGTCTCTTACTTAAAGCATAAGTCACTACATTGGCTTTTCTGGGATTGTACTCTATCGTATGATCATAGTCTTTCATTAACTCCAACCACTGCCTCTGCCTTATATTGAGTTCCTTCTGAGTAAACAAATATTGCAGATTCTTATGATCTGTGAAAATTCTACAGGGAATATTATACAAAATCCTTCTGGGCTTTTGCGACCATTTGTTTAACATTTTTTTTCACTAAATACATTTTGTGACAATTTTGTTTCTTTTAGCGATGTTATATTGCGTCTCCAATACCCTACTATGTTGTAGTGCCATTACCAGGAGCTTAAACAGGCCAAAATGAAGCATAGATAAACAATTACAACAAAAGCATACGCCGATAAACGATTCAAAGTGAAGATAAATGAAGAAGAAAGCAACTGAGGTTTTATGAAAACTTAGCGTTAAGGTTTTATGCGATAATAACATATCCGATTAGTTTGAAAGTGCGCAAGCGAAAACGTGGTGATTATAGAGAATTCAAAGTACGCTGACTATAAGTTGTAGCTTTTAGTTCAAGCATTAGTGTAAATAAAAACAAAACTAACATAAACAATGCGTTAGATGAGGAGGGAAGGGGGAAGCGGATAGAAAGGTGGAAACGACACGTGAAGACGTTACTCCTGGCAAAAACAAGGTCAGGACGCGATCAAAGCGGAACAATTCATATTCGTCATTATTTAAAAGAAATTTCAGTTTCAAAACTTCTCTCCGCACCCATCGCTCCCTTAAATATACAAAAATAGCAAGACCATAATCTTTTCCTTTTTATAGATACGAAGAATAAAAAGCAGCAACCGTTTTTACAAGAAACAACCCAACTACAACTGGGAGACAGAGACACTCTGAGGAAACAGGAATAACTCAAAACAGAGAAAGCGTTTGCTTTGTTTGAGGAATTAAATACACAACATGTCGTGGCAAACTTACGTGGATGATCATTTGATGTGTGACATCGAAGGTCAAGGCCACCATCTCACCGCCGCTGCCATTGTCGGCCATGACGGTAGCGTCTGGGCTCAGAGCTCCTCCTTCCCCCAGGTCATCTCTCTCCTTCTGATGCTCTTGTCTGAAAATTTTTACTTCATCTCATCTTTAGGGTTTTTTTTTTTTATTGTTTTCATTTGTTGAATTGCATGGTTTGTTTGATAATGTCGGTTTCTCTCTTCAGTTTAGGTGCGTCGATCTGAATCGAT
This sequence comes from Erythroxylum foetidum, assembly GCA_026546835.1. Classification (NCBI taxonomy): domain Eukaryota; kingdom Viridiplantae; phylum Streptophyta; class Magnoliopsida; order Malpighiales; family Erythroxylaceae; genus Erythroxylum; species Erythroxylum foetidum. Next base: position 11,629,457 of record JANZLF010000221.1, on the reverse strand, counting down.
TTAGCTTAAAAATGACTACTTTCGTCAACGTGTAGAAATGTGGTTTCTCTTGTGTCATTTGATGTGTAACATTACTTAGGGTCAGCGATCACTTGATTCAATCTTTGCATGTTGATCAGATTTTAGCTCTTGGAGTTGAGGATTTTGGTGCATAGCAATGTTTGCCTAGGTCCCATCTAGTGTATCGTTAAGATTTCTTGGCGAGCCTCCATGAAAACTTAAATCTTAGTCTGATATACAAATTAATTTTAATTATACAATACAAGCGGACTGTAGCTTTGACTTTAATTCAAAGGATTTTAAGGATACTATTCGAATATATTTATAGCACTTGGTTGCGTAGTTGTACTTTACGAGTCAGGGAGGATTAATGAATATTGCTCCCACTGTGCTTTTGTTGACAGGAACCGGTACTCGATTCTTGTGAATATGTTTGTCCTTTCATGACCAAACCGGTTTTCTGTCCACGTTTGCTTAGCTAGCATTTTCTGGGTTGAAAGCCTATAAACCTCTTGTTACATTGTATACAGCCACGCAGAATCCACCTAACAACTGCTTGTGAATGACATGTTTCATGTCATCTCTTTCGGTGGCTACACTGAGTTACATTTAGTTTCTTTTCTTGATAACCCATAATTAAAAGAAAAATGGCATGCTTACGGCTGATCTTATTATTTTCTATGTAATTACACATGATTGCCTTCATCTGTATTCATTTTTGTATGTATCCTTGTCCTATATACCAATGTCACCTTGAAGGAGTTCTAATCTATTATTTGTTCATCATTTTCAGTTGAAATCTGATGAGATCACAGGCATTATGAAAGATTTTGAGGAACCTGGTCACCTTGCACCTGTAGGCTTACACCTTGGAGGCACAAAATACATGGTTATTCAGGGCGAGCCAGGAGCTGTAATTCGTGGAAAGAAGGTGATGTATATAATTGATTATACTTTATTATGTTAATATCAATGAATAAAAACTTGATTTGGCATCTAGATCTGGTTTCATGTTTCTATCCTGGAATATTGTGGCATCTCCTTTCTCATTGGATGATAAGAGTGAAAAGAATTGCATGGTTGAGATTGCTGGAATTGCAGCATGTATTCAACTTCAGTAACAAGCTTTGACTGTCTTGCATTGGTAGGGATCTGGCGGGGTCACCATAAAGAAGACTGGCCAAGCACTTATTTTCGGTATCTATGATGAGCCTGTCACTCCTGGACAGTGCAACATGGTTGTTGAGAGGTTGGGGGATTACCTCGCTGATCAGGGGCTGTAGGCCTAGTCTAAGTCATAAATTACAATATATCTTGGCTTGGGAGTACGAGTACGACCAATATTTTCATTTCTCCCCCATTTTTGCCTTTTATTTTACGAGCATCTGCAGAAAGCGTCGAGCTGGCAGCGAAGATGTTGGAAATAATAACCTTTATGTGAAGACTAGATATTGGCTGTTTGGTATTTAGCAGTTAAGCTTGCATCATCTTTCTTGATATGTCTTGATTTTTATGTATCCTGCTCCAGTTTTGTTATCACCTTATCTTGGTGCAAATGGCAGTGAGTACTTCAGAACATTCTTAAGTTATATTTCACTTTACAGTATCTTCACTTGAGTGCACTCGTGTAGCTTTCAGTGAAGCTGGTGATTTGTGCTTATCTTTGTTGGTTTCCTTTCCTGTTATCCAAACCAAGTTGTGGATTAACATTTGAAAAGCTAGAGTTGAAACAAATACTACGCCTGTCTGTCACCACACGAGGAAGAGTACTAAACAGCGTTAAATAGGTGATCTTTCTCACTCTGATCTTTTTCTAGGACAGGAGGAGCATGAAAAAGAACATGCTATTGCTAGCCATACAAGTAAAGTTGATCCCACATAAACATTTATAGCTATTATCTTAACTTGGTCCACAACATATGAAAGCCCTATGGCTTGTGGATTCAACCAAAAAAATAGCTCTTATATATTTGTCGCTTGGGGTGAGTCGGTAAGCGACAGGAAATAGAAATCTCAGCCCAATTCTAGAGCCTGAGCTGCGACCGACCCAATTATAGTTCATTTAGTGGAAGAAGCTGAGCCTGAGTCGTAATAACTCGTAATTGTGAGGATACGGTGTGATAATATTTGGAAACGATAAAGTGGATATGGGCATCTTTCTTTTTGAAAGGAAAAGATAAAGTGGATCTATCTGTCTATGTTATGATTGAAAAGTTTAAAGCCCCTAGGTTTCACCTCTTCTCAAGCCAGCTAATGGCCTCAGTCTTTTACATCACAGCTTTCCTCGATCGGTTCTTTGATCAAGTTATTTAATTCGTAATTAAATAATTAAAATGTACAAAAATAAAGGATATTTTTTTATTAAATAAAACAAATTTTATATAATTAAAAGTATCATTAAAATTAGCTGCTAGGCACAAACCAACACAAGTTAGTTGGTGTAACTGCATTTGATTAGGTGCTTCCATGGTCACAACGTTTCTGTTTTCATGATGAAACGAAAGGAGCAAATGAAAAGGTAAATTCTTTTTTTGTTTAAACTAAACTTTTATAAGTTAATAATATTATAACATTAATTTGTAGAACTTTTTAATTATCTAAGTTTAGATTTTAAAAATATATTAATCATAGGTAAATCTAATTTTTGAATGAGCTAAAAAAAATTGTGTTTAAAATAACATTGCAAACATCAATTACAACGTAATTGGAGTAACCTGACAATTTTCTTCCTTCTAATTTTCAAAGCAAAAAACAATAGATTATGTAGAAAAAGAGAAAACAGAAATGAGATGTGCAGTAGTTCCTAGTTCCGCGTCCCGCGTCCCGTTGCTTCAACGCAATATCTAATAATTTTCTAACGAGCTCGGGTCGCTACTGGCTAAGGCTTCACAGATAAGAAAGAGAGACACTGAGACCCAAAGCCTAACATATCTCACTTAACTCCTTCTCTCTCCTCTGCCGCCCTCTTTCTCTCTTGCCCATCTTATCAAATACCTTGAGCACAGAACCATCTCTTACTCTAAGCGCAACCTCAAACTCCAATCTTGGAAGAACAACAACCATGTCGTGGCAAACCTACGTCGATGATCACCTTATGTGCGAAATCGAGGGCAATCACCTCTCTGCGGCCGCCATCATCGGCCAAGACGGCAGCGTTTGGGCTCAGAGCTCTAACTTCCCTCAGGTCCTCATTTCCTTCACTTCAATCTCTGGCTTCTTTTAAAAGTTGCATATGAGATGGATTAGCTTCCCCATTCTTTCTTTTGATCTGACTTCTTTATTTGTTTGTACATTGTTCATCGATTTATTATCTTGTTGGGCTTATTTTAAGTTCGTGACTCTTGATCCACTGTTATTCGGTCGGTGCTGAGAAAGTACTTGATCGATGTGGGAGCTTTTTGGTTTTCCCGATAATGAAATTGGATGTGACTATTGGTTGTGTCTATATGGGAATATTTGATCTCTTGGGTTTGTAGGTTTTCCGCTTAGTGGTATGCATCTTTCATCATTTAGGCTGAGATTCTGAGACTGGGAATTAACCTTTTGATATTGAAAACTATAACCTTTATGGTCAAAGATTCAAGATCGTTGACATTTATACTGTCAAAGTTGTCATTGCAATTCTTATTATTCGTAGGTGCCCTGGCACTTGCATACTAAGTGCTCTCTTGCATTTTTGTGGTCGCATATGGATATACAAAACCGTATTTTGCTAAGATTCCTTTTGTTCTACTGCTCATCTGATGTTGTCTTCAGTTCAAGCCCGAGGAAATTAGTGACATCATGAATGATTTTAAAGAACCTGGCTTTCTTGCACCCACCGGATTGTACCTTGGTAGCACCAAATATATGGTAATCCAAGGAGAGCCAGGAGCTGTTATTCGAGGAAAAAAGGTGATGATCTTGTACCAGGAAGTTATTTTTAGTTTGTTTGCCACCCTACTTATTTGCTAGGGGAACGGTACAAAAAAAATTGTGTTTGCTTGAAAAATTAACTAAGTGTTATGAATTCCCAGAATGCCCTATCTCCAAAATTTGAACTGAAATTGCTCAAAATGTAAACAATCTGAAAAATGTGATTGTCACACGCTGTAGGGTATATTTTTGTTGAATCTAGCTAGATTATCACTCTGCAGAAGTGGAGGGCTGGGTTGATTTTAGACAAGAAGGCAATAGCTTCCTGACCTCAATATCTGTATCAGAATGTGTGATGTTACTACTCGATCGCTTTCTACTTTGTCTTCTTGCAACTGAAATCTGAAATCTGACGTTTATTTTTGTTAGGTTGACTATTTTTAAAACTTCTAAGGCGTTTATGTCTTTAATTTCAGGGACCTGGTGGTGTTACTGTTAAGAAAACCAGTCAGGCTTTAATCATTGGTATTTATGATGAGCCGATGACTCCAGGCCAGTGCAATATGATTGTTGAAAGGCTCGGAGATTATCTCATTGATCAGGGTCTTTGATCATGTTGTGTGGTTATAGTTGCAATTTTCTTGGCTTTCTATACATGCTAGCATCTGCCAATGGCCTGTTTTTTGACTGCAGTGAAATAAGTTATGGAAGTATTGAAACTCGCGGGAACACTTTTTTCATAGAAAATATTTGGTGCTTATTTATGATCTCTCTGTTTATGTACTATTTGATTGGGTGTATTTGGTATTGTCAAGTATGGTACTCTCTCTGAATTGAAATGAATCGTATATGGCGGATGCTGTAATTTGAACCTTTTTTTTTTTCCTTTTAGTTTGTTCCTTTTCTTTTATGGTGGGTATTCAACGGCAAGTTGTCTGAGGATGAGACGGGAAGACATTTTGATTCCATGGATGAAATCTCTCGTGGGGTTGACAAAAACTTTCGCAAATGAAAAGCTTACCCAAGGAAAAGTATACCATCAAGTTTGGAGACTCAGCATTGCGTTTTGCTCTATCAATTTGGTTACCTTTATTGAAGGCAAAAGGTCAATTTTGATTTTAGCTTTTACAACGTATACAAATAAAACCCTAACTGGTTCAAAATAATGAAAAAGTTGATGGTTACATGATGTCCTCAACTTTTGTAATTTTAATATTAATTTATTTTTTCTGGAAGTCTCATATTGTCATGTGCTTTACATGGTGGTGGGGCTTACAGATGAATAAAAATATAAAACAATAATTAATTTTTTACCTATAGCCTGTAGGGCTTATCCTATTTAATTAACTTTGGTGGGTTTCATAGGAAAAAAATTGGTTAATTGACGAAGTTCACATTTCTCGACCTGTCTTAGAATTGCCTACGGGTATGATTTATAACTTCTATCTTTTAAGATTCAATCTGTGTCTTCCAAATAATCTTTCGATTATTTATCATTTCTTAGTGGTTCAAAAACTTGTAGTTGTAGGATCAATGCCAAAAGTTGTCAACATTTTAATAAATAATATTACATCAAAAGAAAAATATATGATAAAAATAACAATAAATATTACAAAAAGAATTAATGACGAAGAAGCAATCAAGCAGAAGTTAAACCTGAAACAAAAATATTACAGTTACATTATATATATATACAATTTAACATAAACATCAAATACAAGTAAAATTAAAAGAAGAGGAAAAATAAAAACTTGAAATTCAATCGTCAATGGAAGGATATCCATTAGAACTGCATTGACCCCAGTGATCATTTGGTACAAAATCTTCATCATTGAGAGGAGTTTCATTATCATTATCATTCAAACTTAATGCACCAAATGACATGTCAATGCTTTCCCATATAAGTTTATCTTTCAAATTCAAATCATTCATATCAACCAAATTGAGTTCTTCAGAAATCCAATCTACCAAAACATCAATATTATCAATGTCAATTGGATCATTTGAACTACTTATGCTATTCATATTTCTAGTAAACAATTAACTTTAATTATTAAAAAATTATAAGAAATTATATCGAAATTAAGAATGATAATAATGAAAATAATATACCTTTCCCGGAGCTTTAAATTATAACGAACATAAACTAAGTCATTCAACCTCTTATACTCCAATCTATTCCTTTTCTTTGAGTGGATAAATTCAAATGTGCTCCAGATTCATTTATATCCAGTTACACTCACACATTGATTTAAAATGTGCATTGCAAACCTTCTTAATTCTGAAACATGATTTCCAAATCGATCCCACCAATCAACTACAAGTTATAAGATAACAAAAATAGTGTTATAAATAAAATAAAGTGATAATTAATTTTCAACAAATAAGAAATAGGAAATAAATAATACTTTGACAAAGTTTGTCTCTTTGTCAAATAGCAATTAACATTCCAAAATTCCCATAAGACAACTTATAAAGTTGTATTTGTGAGCTTAAAGATTTTGCATTGCGTCATATGGAACAGTTGTTGTAATTATGAAAAGCATTCCTCTACTAACTTCAGCTTGCTTTGCAAGATCCAGTCTAAAATACACACTAGGATTCAAAAATGCTCCAGCTGCAAATAATGGAGAAGAAAGTTGTATTTCCCTTCTCTTATTAATAATTGAGAGAAATGTTATGTATAAAGAAAATCTATTTCTCATATTAGCCTTGATTGCTTTCATCGCTCTCTCTAAAGCATCAAAAATGTAATCCATTGTTAGCTTTTCTTTATTATCAGCCAATCGAAGCACTCTCACCAAAGGTTCACAAACTCGGATAACAAATTGACATTGCGATTAAAATTCTCTATCTTCCAGTATAATACTACAAACCTCCATTCCAGCATTAGACCTAGCATTCTGAGATGTAACACACTTATCAGTTGTAAACATTTGCCTTAACTCCTTCTTCATCAAAACAAAAGACTGAAGTGATAAGAAATTTGTTGCAAATCTTGTCACAACAGGGCATCACAAATTCCTACCATTGGTAAATTCCCTTCTGATCAAATTCAAAACCAATGCACGATTATAAATGAATTTTGTCACTTTTTTAGCTTTTTGCATAATCTCATCAATAACAGAAAAATATCTAGGATCTTCTATATTCTCCAGGATTAAGTCAATGCAATGTGCAACACAAGGAGTCCAAAAAAAATGAATTATAGGTATTCTGCAATCTTTTCCCTGCCACTTTATAATTGGAATCATTGTCAGTAATAAACTAAACAATGTTTTCCGTCCCTACTTCATTCACAACTTTATCAAATATCACAAATAAAGTCTCAACATTTCTAATAAGGCCAAATGCATCAATAAATTTCAAAAACATAGAACCATTTGAAGAATAAATCAAAAAAATTATAATAGGCTCTTGTCTCCTATCTGTCCAACCATCACATATAATTGAACCACCATAAGTACCCCAACTCACTCTTCTTTCCACCAAATAAGTTCTAATTTCAGAAATAGCACAACTCAAAAGTTTACCTCTTAAGTCATCAATCGATGACCCTTTGTAACCTGGACCATAAGAGGCTATTACATCCATCATAGGTTGATAATAATAAGACTGAAAAGCATTGAATGACGAACTTGTATCATACCACCATCTAGCTACTGCCATATCGACATTGTGAATCGCATCTCTTGATTGCATTGCACTACATATTGAAGGTTGGGCTCCAAGAGTTGTTCGTAGTGCAAAAAAACTAAGCACTTGCCTTCTTCTCTTCCTCACATCAGATTCTTCAGGATCCTGAGGCTAAGATGGAACACTACCATTACCACTACCACTACCATTTCCACCTTCAACATTTCTATAATCACCACGAAAACCAAAAAATGAACTTCTACTACCAATTTCAAAATTCAGTCTTTCCCTTCTATCTTTCTCAAATTAATGTTCATCAAGAATTGTTTTTATCTTACACTTCACATCATGACTTACTTTTTTACACGCGTCCACATCTCCTTTAACCCTAGCTAAATGCCTTTTCAATCGGGTGATTCCTCCACCTTTCAAATGCTTTTTACAAAACAAGCAAATGGTATGATTCTTTTGACCGGGAACCGCATCAGCATGAGCCTAAGCTGGATCACTGTATCTTCCTGAACTAGGTTGATCGGGAGTATTTGAACTTCCTTCCATTTATCTGTATACAAAAATAAATAACACATAATTTTGGTACACAATGACAATATGCATATCCATCTTATATAATATAACTCATTTTGTAATAGTTATTCCATTTACAATAATTTCTAATTCCAACAATCACAATCATAATTCCATTTCCATTTACAATACAACAATTCTAAATTACAACAATCACAAAGTAATCATAATTATATTTCCATTTCCTTTCATTTACAACAATTCCCAATTCCAACAATCACAAAACAATTATAATTCTATTTTCATTTCCATTCATAATTCCAATTGAATTTCCAACAATAACCAACAATTTTTAATCCCAACAATCATAATTCCATTTCTATTTACAACAATTTCTAATTCTAAGTTTCTAACAATCACAAAACTTTCATAATTTTATTTTCATTTCTTTTCATTTACAACAATTTCCAATTCTAACAATCACAAAACAATCATAATTTCATTTACATTTCCTTCCATTTTTAACAATTTCTAATTCCAACAATCACAATCATAATTTTATTTCCATTTACAATACAACAATTCTAAATTACAACAATCACAAAGTAATCATAATTCTATTTTCATTTCCTTTCATTTACATTTCCTTCCATTTACAACAATTCCCAATTTTAACAATCATAATTCTATTTCCATTTTCATTCATAATTTCAATTGAATTTCCAACAATTTCCAATCTCAACAATCACAAAACAATCATAATTCTATTTCTATTTACAACAATTTCCAATTCTAAGTAACAATCACAAAACTTTCATAATTTTATTTTCATTTCCTTCCATTTATAACAATTTCCAATTCCAACAATCTCAAAACAATCATAATTCTATTTTCCTTGTCATTCATAATTCCAATTGAATTTTCAACAATTTCAAACAATTTCTAATTCTATTTCCAACAATTTCTATTCAAAGTTTGAAAAATAATGATCAAGTTGAAGGGTATGATATGATTTACATAATTGGCAAATAATGCATGACATA
>JANZLF010000221.1:11610004-11620047 GCA_026546835.1 Erythroxylum foetidum | reverse complement strand
AGAGTCATAAATAAAAGAGATAGGTGTCTTGTAGTTTTATATAATGAACACAAATAACATTGATGAGTTGATCAAAAGTAATAATGACTATTGACTACTCTCATATCAAAGGTAATAATAATTTTTCTATAGTGATTTAGGTATGATTAAACAAAAAGGCGGCCCATTATTTTTTTTAAGAATTCTAATCATTTCAAATTCTCCAATCTCTATACTAAGTTTAGTCTCAATTAGGTCAATTATTGCATACTTATTCTAAAAAACAAATTCTTATAACGTTATTTATTTTTTAAGGATGGTTATTAGTTATTAATTTTACATTTAGTTTTAAATGTTAATTATTTAATTATCAACCTTTAATTTTAAGTTTTATCAATCTTTATTCTTTGTATAATACATAATTAATTAATTACATAATACATACTAATCCCATTTTAAATTTCCATTTTCAATTCCAATTATAATTTTCATGTAACAAATTAATAACAAAATTCCAAATCCATTCGGTATTAAAAAACAATTCTAATTCCAATTTCAATTCCAAAATAATTCAATTCGGTATTCAAAAACTAAAAACCAAATCCATTTCTTTCCCCTACAAACACGGCAAACGCAAATCCATTCCAATTCCTCCACAATTCCAATTCGGTATTCAAAAACTAAAAACCAATTCCATTTTCATCAACTCATCAACACCAATACACAACAAATGCAAATCCAATCCATTTCTAAATTCCAATCCACAACACAAAATACAAAATCCATTTACCAGCAATTTTTTGAGTATCAACGATTCAACGGTAACACACACCTAAAAAAATTATTTAACTGTCGGATTGTCTCGAGTCTTCACTTAGGTGTTAGGGTTGGGCTTCAGGTCATGTCTTTATGAGTTGTCGGAAGGTCAGTGGTGGTGTGGTAGTGCGGTGAGAAGGAGAGCTGACGTCGAGGAGGAGATGTCGAGGCTGGATCTACATGGATGAGGCCAGATCTACACGGAGAGGAGGAGAACGGAGAACAACCGGGATGATTGGGCGAGGAGGAGAACCAAGCGTCGCGACGGTGAGAGGATCTCCAAACACCTGCGACTGTGAGAAGCTGAGAGCGAGAGAGTGAGAGAGAGAGGCTTAAGGAGAAGAAGAAATGAAGAAGAAAGAGAGTAGGGGGTAAAAAACTAAAACTTAGATTAAATTTTTTTTTTTGCAAATAAGTCGTTGGAATTTTGGAAAATTTCAAAATTGCCCGGAATTTTTCGAATTGTTGGGTATCGGAAAATCCCGATACCAGCCAGTATTTATGGAAGGTACCGAGGTTGGGATCCAAATTCTGTTCTCCGACCGGTACAGTATGATCGGAACAGAACATGAAAGTGTCTCGTGACGCAAAATAATTTTAGCCCATGAAGTCGAAAATGTATACCGTGTGTGTGATATTATATGTTTTAGCTGAAAGTACATAGAGTAGGTGTAGCTATAGCTAGCAATGACAAGTACGAATCGATCTCACGTGAACTATACGTCCTAATATTAATCCTTTTTCTATTATATAACTGTCAAATCAAGTTATGTAGTTAATTTAAATCTAACTAAACTAAGATTAAACACAAGAATGAATTAGGATAAAGAAAGTACTACGATTATATAATATCAAATAAATAGTACCTTGGTGATGAATTCCCTAAGATATCATAAACATTAATCATTTATCTTACAATTAATTTATTAATTATTGTACCGTGAAAACTCATATCTTATGTTAATATCTTTATCAAGACTATTAACAACTAACTTTCAATTGATTAACTGAAACCTCTTTCTAGTTAAAACCTCTAAGATTGCATTATTCAATTCGTGAATTTCATTATTAGTTTTGGTCATAACTCGAAGAATTTGTGTTGAGCTATCTCTAATTTTACATATAACTCCATCAAATTATGGTAGATCTATTGATATAAGAGGATTTCTCAATCTTAATCTTATAAAATCATTTATTGAACTAATATCTTGGATATATTAATTTAATAATATAAATGCATAATTGAATAACTATAAATCAATAAACTAAATTGCATTGAACAAAAAAAATATTATACTATTCATCTCAACTTAAGGTTCATCATACCTAAGCACTAAATAAATTAGTCTCTTAACATAAAAAATGAAACCAACATTAATTATTTAGAATAATACTTACAAAAAAAGGATTTATGATCTATATATCTCATTTATCACTATTGAAACTAAAACTTAGATTAAATTTTTTTTTGCAAATAAGTCGTTGAAATTTTGGAAAATTTCAAAATTGCCTGGAATTTTCCGAAATGTTGGGTACCGACCAGTACCCAATAGAAAATTCCGATACCGGCCAGTATTTATGGTAGGTACCGAGGTTGGGATCCGAATTCTGTTCTCCGACCGATACAGTATGATCGGAACGGAACGGATCTCCAAACCATGAAAGTGTCTCGTGACCCAAAATAATTTTAGCCCATGAAGTTGAAAATGTATACCGTGTGTGTGATATTATATGTTTTAGCTGAAAGTACATAGAGTAGGTGTAGTTATAGCTAGCAATGACAAGTACGAATCGATCTCACGTGAACTATACGTCCTATTATTTATCCTTTTTCTATTATATAACTGTCAAATCAAGTTATGTAGTTAATTTAAAACTAACTAAACTAAGATTAAACACAAGAATGAATTAGGATAAAGAAAGTACTACGATTATATAATATCAAATAAATAGTACCTTGGTGATGAATTCCCTAAGATATCATAAACATTAATCATTTATCTTACAATTAATTTATTAATTATTGTACCGTGAAAACTCATATCTTATGTTAATATCTTTATCAAGACTATTAACAACTAACTTTCAATTGATTAACTGAAACCTCTTTCTAGTTAAAACCTCTAAGATTGCATTATTCAATTCGTGAATTTTATTATTAGTTTTGGTCATAAGTCGAAGAATTTATGTTGACCTATCTCTAATTTTACATATAACTCCATCAAATTATGGTAGATCTATTTATATAAGAGGATTTCTCAATCTTAATCTTATAGAATCATTTATTGAACTAATATCTTGGACATATTAATTTAATAATATAAATGCATAATTGAATCACTATAAATCAATAAACTAAATTGCATTGAACAAAAAACTATGTTATACTATTCATCTCAACTTAAGGTTCATCATACCTAAGCACTAAATAAATTAGTCTCTTAACATAAAAATGAAGCAAACATTAATTATTTAGAAAAATACTTACAAAAAAAGGATTTATGATCTATATATCTCATTTATCACTATTGAAATCTCCTTCAAAATTGGATCAAAAGCTGCTCTTTATTGGATCTCTTAAAGTAATTTTTGTGTTTTCCTCATCCTAAGTTTAAAATTGCTTCTCCTACCCTCTATATGGTGTCTAATCTGATTTGAATTACTTCCTCCTTTGTCTAGACTTCATAATTTCATTTTAAAGTGTGAAACTAGGGTTTCTAAAATATATACGATTACTTATAAGACCATGTGAGTGACCGTGTATCCCAAAATTGCCTTAAATATTACAACTTGACACACTTCTAGAAGCTTATATAGGCTACATATAAGATTATATATGTCACATATACAAGCGTATATCTTCACACGATCATAAATAGTGTCTTCAAAACTTCACAGGTTTACAATAGTTTATACTGTCCTTGAACATGATCGTTTGTCTTTAAAGTTGCCTCAATTCTTCTATTTTGTGCCTTGATTTTGCTTAAATTCATTTCCTTTAGGTCTATGAAGGCAATTATTGCCTAAAACACACTTGAAGTAAAATAAGTACCAAAAATAATAAAAAAAAACTATCAAATAACAACCAAAACACACTAAATATAGGTATAAAAATATAGTCAATTAATTGTTTATCAAACATTCCCACACTCAAGTTTTTGTTTGTCTTCAAACAAATCATAATTCAAATCATCAAACTTAAAGACATCTATCCCTTATTAACCTCAACCTATTCATCCACACCCAAAATCATCATTTCATATCAATCAAATCAATATACAATTAAATTTATCCCAAAACCAACCTTCATAAGTCGATATCAATAGCAATCACATAAGTAATCTTTTTGAAATTAAGCACAAATTTTCGCACCCTCACTAAGGATTCACTTAGCACTCAAAGTGTTCAGAGTGGAAAGTGTAAGAACTCTCGAATCAATATATAAAAGGATTCTTAACTATATGCTTGCAATAAAATCATATCTCCACCACTTATAAGTAAACAAGAAACAAAAATAAAAAAGGATTTGTTACAAGGTTTTAATGAGGATTAGGTAAAGATATGATAGAGATCATAAAAAAGGTAACAATATTAAAGGAAATTTACATAAACAAAATTACGTAAAACTTAGTTCTTCACAACATAGGTCTTTCATACTATAATTTTTTTGGTACAACAACTCCAACACTTTTTTGACTAATATTTATTTTTGAAAACTTCTTTGAACTAATTGGAGAGAATAAGAAATTATAACAATAAAACACTTGAGAGAAGACACAATAACATTCACTATGTACCAATAATAATAATAAAAAACTTTGGACCTCTTTAAAATTCTTCAATATAATCCTTGTTTTAAGTAATTAAGTAAATGTAAATCCTTCAGGGTTCAAAAATAATGAAAAAAGCTTTCAAGAAAAATAAGGTAAAGGTTATTAATATAGTTATAATCAATGAAAAAGCTAAGTTTTAAAAGTGATTACTCCTAAAGGATAAAATATGGTAAGATAACAATCAAGAAAATAGGCTAAAACAAATAGTTAAATCTAAATGTCTTTATCATTTCAATGCTTCTATTTTAACATTTTAGTCTCAATATGGATAATAAAAGTAAGTTCTAGAATCATCCATTCATGAATGATAATACATCAATGAATAAAAGAGCTTAAAATAATGATGCATTTGATCTTAGACTTAAAGGTTCACAAAAAAGTTCTATATGTATAAATAATATGCAATTTTCATTCAAATTAATTATCTCAAAGATTACTAAATTTATGATTTATAAAAGCAAATCTATTCTAACTTTCATCCTTTTGCATCCTAATTCAAATCATCGATAATAATCTAAAATAGTTTGAACATATTTTAACTAAACTAGAATGTCAATTAATAAGAATTAATAAAGAAATCTGAAAAGAATTCAAAATTTTCATCAACCTATTTATAATGCTTAAAATTGTTTATTGTCCCTAATGTACACATTAAAAGCACAGATAAATAAAATATTAACAAAAGCACAAAAAATGAAAAGTTATAGATTGGTACTTCCCCTAATAATAAGATTTATATAATTCAGAATTTGGTGAAGAGTCTATATGATATTATATGTAACCATCCTCACAAAATATAAACAAAAAAAATAAAAAATAGAAAATAAAAAAGTTAAAGAACATGAAAATAAAAATAAAAAACTAAAATTGCATTACTAATGTTTAAACAAAACAAAATAAAGTAACAAATAAAAAACAAAATACATAAATATTAAAAGAAATAAAAGAAAACCCTAATAGAGCATCCAAATTATCTCTGTATTCGTCAATCTTTTAATGAGTCTAGTATATCGATCATCAGAGGATCCTCAAGTCTTTAAGCCTCATATTGATGCAAATCCGAAGATAATGTAGTCACTTTAGATGGTAGAGGTGATATGGATATCTTAATGTATCCTGCCATCTGCATTAAAACTTCCCCCATCCATCTATCATGTGCCTCTAATCTCTCCATCCACTCTATTAGTACTGCCTAGTTTACACAAATCTTGTAATGGATTCCCAAGATTTTTCCCATGTACTTCTCAAATTAAGCTATATTAAGTTGGTCTTGACGTCCAGATGGTGTCGACACCCTAACCGATCTTGCACCAGCCGACAAATCTAAGTTCTCCTATCTCATTGTTCCTTCTGTCTATAACGATGATGAGCCCTGTCTTGATGGCTGCTCTGCTATATTAGGGTGATTCCCGCCTGGTCCAAAAGTTGTCTATTCATCTAAAAGTCTAATTATTTGATAAATATCTCATGTTAGTCCCTGCCTTTTGCATACTAAGTACATATTCTTCATAACATCCAAATTAAGAGCGATCATAGTACCTAGCAACGTTATCGAGGTAGCCTCTCGAAGACTTCCATCCTCTTCACTAACCGTATCATATATAGCCTAATACATATTGTCCCTATCTTCTTTTCTTTACTCTAATGCCTGAAAATGGTCTAAGACATGCCCCAATTGAATTGGCCTTCTCTCGCTCATATGACACATATAGAAACCTACAAGTTATCGACAACTTCAAAGTTGTAACCTCGCCTACTTAGTGTATGACTCAGAATCTCATAAATGTATCTAAGTGCTGGGTGTCAAATGATGGATGCTTTGGATTTCTTAGCATCGTACTCAACCTCATCACTAATAGTGGGTAAGATGTCTCAAGCACACATCCTGTATAAGAAGTCTATCCAAAGGGTTATGTACTTATATGTCCCTACAAACTCCTTGTTGTAAAGACCCATCCACATAAAGAAATTTGTGTAGCTCATTATGATCATCTTTCCAAGCATCCAGAACTAAATAGTACTCAGTTGATCCCAATTTTAGCAGCCCTTTGCCATAGAGAATGCGGAGAACACCTCAAGTGTAAGCTCTCAATAAGAGGGCTCCTTAATCTCAAAGAAACAAGACGATGGTCTAACACTCATCACGTACTGAACTTACTAGGCCAAGCCGATCTACTTCTTTAATTAATGCACTTACCAGTCATAAACCTTTTATCCTTATGCCTCTAATAATGCTCCTTATAGGTCCTAACATTGAAATGTAGCAAGTCATGTCACTCTAGTAGATGTATTTTCTCATGCTTATGGTTGACGAGCTCTACTCGAATCTCTAAATGACTCTTCTCCTCTCTATCTTTTCCTAGGTATCTTCTTTGCTCTCTGTTGTTGGACTATTTCTATTCTTCTTGTCATTGTACCTAAAACTAAATTATGTGTGAAATAATAACATATATAAATATAAACAAAAACTTTTCCCCACACTTGGTTCATATGCTCATTACATTGTAGAATTGTGAAAACACACAATTTAAAATAAAAATAAAATTTAACTTAAACTTAAACTTAAACTAATGTAATAAAATAATTAAAAAATGACAAAATGACAAAATTAATAACAAAATTAAAAAATGCAATTAACCAATAAAATTAATCTAAATATGCAATTAAAAATGCAAATCCTAAAATTGGAAATTCAACTATATAATCTAACAATTAAACCTATACTAAATAAAATTAGTACCTAATTCATGCAAAATACGAAATTGGATTGAAATTAAACTAGGAATTGAAAAGTAACAAATTAGTCCTTATTTAACAAAAATCATCACAATGCATCATAAAGTGAGCAAAATCGCATACAATTCATACGAACAAGGATGAAATTCAACTATTAATTAAAAATTAAGTACAAAAATAGATTAAATCGCACTAAGATGTAACTATGTCGTCACCTTAACATTTTGGGGATGAAAATCCTTAAAAATGACAAGATACCTAAAATGATGAGTATAAATTAAGTAAAATATATGGAAACAACTTCCTTGGGTGTCAAAAATTAGGTAGAAAATGCCAGGCCAGGTTAGAGAAAGAAGAGGCACAATGGTGGATGGTGGAGAAAAAAGAGAAAATAAAGGAAGATAGTGTTTTTAAGGGCTTACATAGACTCACACAATTAGTTATACAATCATTTAACTGACCGTATAAGTCACAAATGCATAAAAAATAAAGGGACATGGGTATGTGAAATATCACAGACTTGCAAAGGCATGTCTAGAAATCGTGTAGGTTTTTATAAATGCATGTAACATGTTGAAACAAAATTTGTATATATACATGCATTTACAAAAATTCTTTAAATCATTGAGAAATGTTCACTCAAAGTCAAAAAATTCAACACACATACTATAAACACAAAAAAAGTACAATCAAATCAGGATGCTTTATATCCTAACATAAAATACACCAAAAGTCATCAAAATCATATACTAACACTAAAATAAAAACATAATCAAATAAAATATTCAAATTAATGAAATCTATCCTAAATATTGGGCTGCCTCTCAAGTAGAGCTTGGGCAACGTCTTTTGCTCAATGTACCCTTCATGTTCAAGGTAGCTTATAAAAATTGTTATCTTACTATATGTTCCATAATCTTTAAGTAAGCTACTTGCTTTTTCCTATACTGCGGTTTCATTCTATTTACTACCTTAAACTTGTAAAAGCTCCAGTGGACCTTTGAAAGAAGAGCCCTACAAAATAGCTAAAAATGAATCATTACACAATTCACTAGATTCATCAACATCAATAAGTTCAAGGGACTGATTCATCACATCAGACATTTTAAATACAACTTCATCATCCCCTACATTTAGTATTAACTTACCTTGGCAACATTGATAATCAAATTAGCAGTAGCTAAAAAGGGACAACCAAAGAGTAGAGGTGCCTTTATATCTTCTTCTATGTCAAAAATCATAAATTTTACTGGAAATATAAACTTATTAACCTTAAAAAGAATATCCACTATATTACCCTTAGGATGTTTTACTAATCTTTTTGCCATCTGCAAACTTATCTTAGTAAGTTTCAGTTTACCTAATCTCAGTTTCTTATTAATTTTTGCCCCTAGGTCAACTAATGCCTTTTTTATTTTTAAGTTACCAAATTGACAAGAGGTAGTAAAACTCTATGGATCTTTAAGCTTCTCTAATAGTTTTTTTTTGTAGAATTGTTGAGTACATTCCACTCAGTATTACAATTGCCAACTCCTCCAGCTTCTTCTTGTTTGCTAGTAGCTCCTTCAAGAATTTCAGGTACTTCAACATCTACACAAGAGCTTTAACAAAGGTTAAGTTAATCCAAAATTACTTAAACATTTCAAGAAACTTACCAAACTACTCATCAACTAGATCTTTCTTCATTTTGGCAAGATAAGGGATGATAGATTGAAATTACTTGACTTTTTTAAGGTGCCATTCACCTTTAACTTTCTCTTGACTCCTGGTTTTACTCTTCTTCTTCTTTAGGATTTATCTCTGTGGTACTTAACAAACTCCCTTATAGTCTTTCAAATAATAATTTTGCAAGCTACCTAACCAAAATTTCTAAGTTACGTATATAAGCCTTTGTTCTTTGATGTCTTGCATTTGACTCTTGAGCATACGTCTGAAAATCATGTCTTCTAGGTTCAACTTCTTATCTTGAGGTAGATGTTGCTAAAATCCTGGTGGAGGGTTGTTCCTTGCCTGCCTTTCATTCCCCCAAGAGAAATTGGAATGATTCCTCCATCCTAGATTGTACGTATTGCTATATAGATTGCTATGGGTTCTATAAGCATTCCCCATATAATTCACATGTTCAAGCTATTATGCTTAATAGTCTTGACCTTGATGTCCTAGCCTACACACCTCACACCTTACATTGCATTTGGAATTGAGATTTCATTGTTAATATATCAATCTTCCTACTTAGAGCTTTAACCTAGCTTTCCAATTGTGTAACCTAGTTTTCATCCATAATAGTATACCATGATGTGGGCATTTCCTCAATATCTCCTTCAATCTCTCTTATATGTCATATAATTCCTTAATTTGGCAGTCTTGTTAGCAAATTACTTTAGAAGAAACTTCTCTACTATTTGGCCCCACGTAGTAACTGATGATCTAGGCAGAGAATTCAACCATTGCTTCGCCTTACCTTTAATGAAAACGGAAGTAATCTTAATCTTATTGCATCGTCATTAGCACCATTGACTTTAAAGTTATCACAATCTTTAGAAAGTTTGTGATATGTGTGTTAGGGTCCTCATCTTATAACACATCAAACTTGTAGCACCCTCGTACCATAGGATATGTATCGGGACGCCCGTAGGTCATTCCGACACACACCCTACGATAAGGGTGCGCTACGATCAA
>JANZLF010000221.1:11585129-11595222 GCA_026546835.1 Erythroxylum foetidum | reverse complement strand
TTGTTGGTTTGTATTCTTTCTTTGAATTTATGTGTTCCTATCATTCTTTCTGTTTTTATTAAGTAAGAATGTTCTTTTTTTAAATGTGAAAAATGTTGCTTTAGGAATTATGTAATTTACGCTAAATTTATCATTTGATATCGGTCGGATGAATATAGCGTGCTGACGATAATTGTATAAACTAGTCGAATGATAAAGATGGCCAACGATCTCAAAAAAGTAAACTTCGACACTAGGAAATTTTTTGAAACTCACATTATAAAACTTATAGATTAACATATCTTTATATTGCAGATGTCAATAGTACACATGTTAAGTATTTTTATCTTATATGAGAAATTGTCATTTCATCTTAGTTCTTCTTCATGTTAAATTTTGCCCTGTGTAAAAATTCACTGGGCACTTTCACTGCGCATTTGCGCAGTGTTAACCTGCTAGTGTATAGTTAAGAGCGGAAATATGGGTCATTGGGTAGTTGATAGCGACAAAGAGGACTTAGGAGAGGCTGCGATGAATGGCAAGCTAGCAGACCTAGCGAGTAGCTAGTGGTGATCTGGTGGGGATGTAAGCTCTCAGGAGAGAAGACAACAAAAATGCGACTATGTGAGCACATAGGGGAGAGTAAACACTGACATTGATGATGCAAGAGGACAAAGGAGAGGAGGCTTTGGAATGGCGACTATGTGAGCACATACGAAAAACTATAATATTGGTTCTAACATAATACTAAGTTCTACCCATGTATTAAGTAAAATCGTTTTCAGTCAAAAAGAAGAAAAGGATCATTGTTAAAGTGGCAGCCAATGGCATGTGTCCTACTAAAACGGGAAGGAATTAAATTCAAGGGAAGGCAAACTGCTTACGCGTGCTTTGCAAAGGGCTCAAGATTTTCCTTCGAAGAAAACCGACCTGTGTATATTGTCCACATACATTCAATGGCCGATGATAATTCTTTGGATGAACAGTAAGATTAATCGTTGACCTTGCGAGTTAGAAAACATGTGATGCCCGTGATTGAAGTTCGAGTTCCAAAAGGTGCGAATCCTTGATTTGTTTGATTTGTGGAGAGGAGCATCACTTAAAACTTTGCAATTTTCAAGCTTATAGATTATGCGGGACCGGGAGATTCCTCGCTTATAAGAGCTTAGGTGGTGTTTACTTTAGACGTGTGATTTTCACTGTTGTCGTCATTTATGAATGCAAGTATTATAAAGATGTTATAAAACTGAAACTAAAATTTAAGAATATTTGGGAGAGAAGAATTCTTCTTATAAATTGGTGTAACTTACATCAAGTTAATCCTTCTATTTATAGTAAAAAATTTCTAATAAAATACTATCATGATAATAGAAGTGGTACACCAACTATTAAGTGGTGCATTTGGTGTACTAACAATTAAGTGATGCATTTGGTGCATTAACAATTAAGTGGTGTATTAACGATTAGTGGCGCACCATATTATTTCTATCTTTTATAATAAATACTATTATTTAGCTAATACGAAATAATATTCATTTCGCTGTCTCAATGGGAACTGGGCACGTATTACTCAACTAATCGGCAGATTCGTTACTACAAAATTACCTGAAGTTAGCAAATTTATATTTAGGTTTTATTGATTTCAAATATTATTATGAGGTCAGGAGTAAGAATTTATGTGCTGAAACCATGATCTGGTGCATAGAAGGAGAAAGATCCTGTGGACGCAAAGCCATTATCGATCGTAAGTATGGTGGAAATAAATGTCGGGAGGTGGCGCACCGCCAATATGAGCATGTGGTGACCCTTCTCTAATTATGACTGGTATCCTAGTCAACGTCCTTATCCTCTTTCTCAAATCTCTAGTCTCTAATCCTATTCCTATCCCATCTCTCTCTTTCTAAACAATCTTATGGTTATCAAATATAATTAGCTAAACTCGTTTTAAGCTACTTGTTAGGTTTCCAAGGTACTCACCGTTCTACTAGGATAGAAATCATTTTCGATTTGGTAAACCCATTTTCCCACTTCATTTGACTTTAACTTCCTTACCTTGATGGCTTTTTACAAGGTGTAGAGCTGTTCTTCATTATGATTATAATGAAATAACCACCAATTTATTTGGTGGCAAATCAAGATCATAACAGCCTAGGAGTCCAGGAACTTCAAGATTTGACATATGCAACAAAGCAACGGGTGACATTTTTGTCATGTAACTAGATGACCAATGTTTTTGTAAGGACCCAAAAAGTTTGGAGAAATGGGGACTAGTTGGATTTTAACCATATGCTACTGCTGATATAAAGCAAGCAAAGATTGGAGGAAAATCGTCCATGTACACCAAAATTTGATCCCATAATCTGCCGTTAAGTTTCTGCTAAATCTAGAGGATCTATCTTGGAGAGAAATTGTACTGTTATGACGTTGAAAATGCCAAGCATGTAAAACCTGTCGTTGTTTTATGAGACAAACGGGTCTCAAACACACTGACCGTACCAAATGGTGATGACTCAGCTAGATTAGGATGCTCGTAAAGATTATAGCCCTTATCTTCATTCTTTTTTTTTTATAATTACGTTAGGTATCTCGATTTAGTCGGATTAATCCTAAGTTCCTACGACCCTATTTAAAAAGCTTAGAAGATATAAATCTGGAACTTCAAGATCTCTCAGGTTCTTACGTAGCCTGTATACTTCTGTGCACAAGGAGTCTTCACATACTTGATTATTCAGCTTGATGATCGATTATTAGCCTTCCCCTGCTCAGCATCAGGTTCCCATCAGCTTTCAGATTCTCTAGCAGCTCCAACTCCCACACTGTCGCTGAAAGTGAAGCGTCCGTAATTGATCTGATCAAGGAATTATGCCCAGGGGCTAGAAAATCATCAATAAAAACATGCCTATCTCGTTTTCTTTTACATGATCCGAACTCAAAACCTCTTATAAGAAGAGTCTTAAGTAAAAAATCTGGACCAACTGATCTAGCGTCGCTGTCCCTTATCCTAATTCTTGGTAATATGGGAAAGCTAATAAATATATGATAAATAAAAAGCTGAGGAAGCAACATTTGTTCCAATGCCTCCTCCCTGTCTTGCCTCATCAGCTATCAAATTTTTGATCCTTATATAATCTTCTTCCAATAAGATCACAAACTTATTAAAGTAACTCCCAAGTCAAGGGCGTTTCATTTCCTATTTTCCACTTTTCTCTTCAACATTTCGTCTTGACA
Organism: Erythroxylum foetidum; assembly: GCA_026546835.1. NCBI lineage: Eukaryota > Viridiplantae > Streptophyta > Magnoliopsida > Malpighiales > Erythroxylaceae > Erythroxylum > Erythroxylum foetidum. The sequence goes on along the minus strand of JANZLF010000221.1, from coordinate 11,592,015 downwards.
ACGGTGAAGATGAGTAGAGAATTTGCAGATGATCGTCAGATTTTCTTGGATCTGACCAAGAAGAGAATAAGTTCTGAGGGAACACGAGAAAGCAACTGGGTTGCGCTGGAATGTGGTAAAGATGGGGTTTACGAGTCAACATCAATTCAATCATCCGTGGAAGAGTCAACAAACTCAGTTGCATCTTCTTGTTCGAAAGATTTAGAGGAAGATGCATCATCCCCAATTTCCTCCTCCTCCTCCACCTCCACCTCATTGTCATCTTCCATATATGCAAATGGACCTCTCTATGATTTATCCAAGCTCATTACCCAACTTCCTATAAAGTAAGGCATAATCTTATTTCGGTTTCAAGAGCCTGTTAAGAATGTGGACTGACAAACTTTTGTGTGTGATGCACAGGAGAGGTCTTTCCAAGTTCTATCAAGGGAAGTCTCAGTCTTACACATCTCTGGGAAGTGTGAAGAGCGTAGAAGATCTTGCGAAGAAAGTGACTCCTCATAGATCCAAAATGAAGTCTTGCAAAAGCTATGCTGGAGGTTTGGATGGACACAACAAGTCATTTAGTCCTAAACCTACGATCACCAAAAGAGCTTCTTCAAGAGGGTCCTTTTTATCTTCTTCTTTAGCTAAAGGTTCTTTATTAGGTGGTTGCGAGTCCTTAATCCCTGTCCAGATAATTTCTGACATGGGAAAGCCCTGAGAACTGTCTAGGTTTATAATGCAACTTATGAGGAGGCTTTTCATTCTGTTTTCATTCACTAGTCTACATGAAGGCTTAATTAGAAACTTGCCCGCAGAAACCATGTCTAGATTTGTTCTGTATTTCAAATGACACGGCTTCTCCACTCTAAACATCAATTCTAGATCATCGTAACATAGAGTAAATGAAAGAACAATGAAACAATTGTTTTTCGAGGCGATTACTTGTAAAGTTTTCGCTATTTCAGTCCATATATTTTAGCTTTTCCTCTTGATTTTCATATTTCATTTTCTCTTTTTAAGTTTATGAACCCTCAAACTCTTACCTAAATATGGAGGTAGCTTCCGTTCATGTACAGCACTAAGTAGAAACCACTCTAGTTATTCTGTAGTCTAAAACTAAAGATTAAATTCGTAACTAAAACGATGATCGGTAACATGTCAACACCTTGCTTAAAATGCAATCTTTGCAAAGTTCGGTAGAGAATAATAGTCTGCTCAAGAAACGAAAAATAAGATACCTTTAACTACCCTGGAATTAGGGTTTTGTGTAATTCCAAGCATTCGATGTTAGTACAAGCTCGCGCCATTTAATCCAGTGTAATCATAAGTTAGTACAAGTTTGCAGATGCAATCACTGATCACATAAATCTCATCATCTCACTTCATAACTACCCCATCAGGACCACAGATATCTTAAATCCATGAAGACACCAAATTCTTCATTGTTAGTACAAGTTTGCAGATGCAATCACTGATCACATAAATCTCATCATCTCATTTCATAACTACCCCATCAGGACCACAGATATCTTAAATCCATGAAGGCACCATCATTCTTCATTTCCCACATGAAACGAACTCTTCCTTAGCTTTCAAAATAGTCCACCAAGTTCTGAAATGTAATATGTTTGGTGAATGGAAGAGTAGAGTGGTACCAGTGGTATTCATAACCCACATCATCATGGAAATTGTAGCCGTTAGGGGTTCAAGTAGAGATGGAATGGAACGAAAGAACATTTGGTTTGCTCCATAAGTAAATTAACGAAGATGGGCGAACGTCAGAGAGTTGCTTGGTGGTGAAATATGTAGAACGTGAACTGACAAAATACTATCAGGCTCTGCTCAAACCGGACTTTTTTGTAAGTTTTGATTGATCTAGCCCGGTAGCATGTCAGGCCGGATTATGACAATCTCTAAATGAAACCTTTTAAATAATATTATAAATACCGTATCCGTATTAATATTAGTATCAGATTTGATTATAATATAATATAATTTTATTACCAGTTAATACTATTTTTAAGTAAGTTTTAAAAATTATAAAATAATCTTTAATTTTTTAAATTAGAAAATAGTCCATCAATATTTTTATGTTACATAATTTATATTTTGACATCAATCATATTTTAAAAAATCCTAATAATAGAAATTTGAAATAACAAAAATATATTTATTTTTATTAATATTACTTTTTACATATTTCATATATAAATAATAATCACAATTAATATAAAAGTAATGTTTAATCATCATACAAATATAAAACTAAAGATAATACATGCACTTAAAATGTCACAATTTCTTGATATAGTAAAGAATAATTACATCAAAACATTAAATAAAAGAATAATAAAGTTTTATGACCCTATAAGTATACAACAAGAGTATGTATTAAGGAACACAATCAACTAAAAGTGAAACCTAAAATAAAAATATTTATAGTTAAAAGTTTTATATTTATATTACATATATATAATTTAGCATATGTGTCAATATATATAAGTGAAATTAAAAGAATTAAAGAAATGAAAACCTAAAACTTCATTCAATCAAAAATCCAGTTAAATTACAATGACTTCAATTTTCATTGGATACAAAATTTTCATCATTAAAAGAAGCTTCATCGCTACTATTGATGTGTTGAAACCATCCTACACGCTTTTAGAGAAGTACACAGTCCTATGTAAAGTCGTAGAAGTGGTAGGGACTTCATTTCTTTCATTTTCTTTTCCCACCTTCACTCTAATTCATCTCCTCCTTGTTCGACAAAGGTAAAATAAGGTTAAACATCAAGAGAATGGCTCCAAAGATGTGCTTTTATCTTATTTTAATTATTATACTTTCAACTTGTACCTAAAACAAAATGTAAACCAAAATAAGTATCTTAAACACTTCATAACATTAATCACTAAGTATTAGGGAGTAAATATATAATAAATTAAGCACCTATCAAATTCTTTCACACTTAGCTTTTGACTGTCTTCGGACAAAGCAAAATATCAAAATCATAATTCAAAACACTGCCTTCTTTTCCTTATTTCTTAAGAATAAATAATCATGAGAAAAAAAGAATAACTTTAAAAACGATGGTAAGAACTAAATATTAAATGCTTTTACTGATGATCAATCAACAACTACTTCTTTCAAAAACTGAATTTAGGGGTAGATTTTGACAAGATGTGTTTAAAGATAAGATTGACCTATATTTACACTAAAAATAATTTATGATCAATACATTTTACAACTTTGCGTATCATTTTAGTTCGTTACCACTAAGATTCACATACATAATCACGAATCAAAGGAATTTTAATATTGAAATATGGGTAAAGATTAAGGTAAGAGGTATTTGGACAATGTAGTACAAAATTCATCAAAACTAGTGAAGTAGGAAAAACACTAAGTGGAGTATCAAATGCAAAAATTAAAATCCACTCAATCTTGATACCATCAACCATAATGAATGGAAAAAATCTATTCACAGCCTAATTTATTCTTTCACCATAAATCACATGGAACATAATGAACTAGAATGAATCACTGATAACAATTGATGATAAACGATACATTGTAATCATAAGGAGTGATCTTTCAAAACAACATTTCTCCCATTTGCATCATAATCAAATCACCCATTCCATACAACTTTATGAGAAAAGATTAATCATGAATTACGTTGAAAAATAAATGACCATTCGATGCGCATTAATGTTAGCAAGAAGAGAATTGTGCTTGCAATGAAGTAAGAGAAATAACAGAAATATCGCATGAAACACCCTTTACATTGCCAAAAGAAGTAGGTAAACTATTAACAATAGACAACAATTTTTCCTGGCCCAACCCAAACCAGTAGACAAACAAAGGTGGTGAATAAAAGCTTGAGAGACTTGTTAAAATGCTTGGTATAGACAATGTGAAAAATGGGAACCTAATTATTCCTATGAAAAAATTGGCATACAGCAATTTTATAAATAGACTAACCGATAAGAATCATTTTGAGATAGTTTAGAGAACTCAACCAAAGAGGCCTACTAGTTTAGTTCCTTTACCACAAACAACACGAGTTAGTGGGTGATACTAAAGACGTTGCAAAACATGAGGGATGCATTTGATGAGGTATAACAAAAGATAACAACTAGCAACTTAGTTTATAAAAAACATGTTGATCAATATTGTCAATTAGTGGAATTCAGTGAAGGGGATATTGTGATAGTAAGGATTCGTCCATAGCTTTTTTCAAAGGCAAAGTATAAGAAACTTCATTCAAGGAATGTTGAACCTTATAAGATCCTTAAAATAAGTGTTAATGCTTATGTTTTGAAATTAGCAAGTGATATGGGAATTAATCATATCTTTAATTTTACGAATTTAAATACTGATTATGTATATGATGGTACACAATTTGCTACAGCAATCGTGAGAATTTTTGTAGCACCCCCTTACTGTAGGATATACACCGGGATACCCGAAGGTCATTCCGATATATATCCTACGATAAGGGCGAGCTACGATCGATCACTAGTTTTCCTTCATATGGCATGGTAACATAATTCACTTATAAAGCATCATAAGAAGATCACAATATTTTAAAACCAACTTTTCTTTTTCCTCATTGCATTTCACAAAATCGAAGTCTACATTGACTTTCAACATTATCCATATGTACACCATCAGAAACCTAATACAATCGTACTACATGAATGAGAAAAGTGCATCAAGTTATCTAAACCACCCAAAAGAACCCCAGCTGACCGACCTTTGAGCCATGATCTCTCTCACCAATCACATTCTACCCGGTTAGTAGGGCCTCTTTAGTAGTTAGAGTCATCTCTCGGTCATAAAAAGACAACGTTGCAATTTTAGTGAGTTTTGCGAACTCAATGAGGTGCCCATCATCGATGGTTCACTCAATTTATGCATCACATCATTACACATAACATATTAATCACATAATGGCATAATCATAATGTATCACCTCTCACCTTTAGAACAATCATAACGATCATATTATTCATACGAAACGCACATATTAATTATAATTGCAATACATGTGAGACTCATTTTTATTTATTGTTGTCATTATGATCGAGTGCCTTTTCATTCGTTCATATCCCTTGGTGGATATCGAGCAGTAGCATAATTTTTCCCATATCCCTTAGTAGATATCGGGTACATTCACAATCGAGCTCGAGGCTCTAATCACATTCTAAGCTTTAAGCTCTTTATTCTGGCGACTCTGGTCATAACTTCCTTTATCTTTCATGCATTCATGAAATGAATGTTTCACATAACATAACCCCAGTCAATCACATGGATGCACATTCACTTTTAGATCACATTCATAGTCAGACCTTAGTCCGACCTTTAACAGAACTGCTGAGCACATTTATTTTCATTCATATGCATACTCACAACCTTCACATTTGAAGCACTTATTTCGTCATGTTCACATACAAGGAGCACGTAATTAACTCATTTATACATCAGAATCACCGGACCTTCATTGTCCGAAATCAACACAATCGAACCACATCAATATCATCATTCAAAACATCTTCTACAACAAATAATTAATTGAGTGGGGCCATCTAGGTTACTCACCGGTTACTCCCGAAGCTAATGCCTGGAAGATCTGGCAACGTCTGGAAGTTGACGTTCTAGTTGCTCCTTTATAATAAATAACACACATGATATCACAATTTACACCATTAATAGTGTTCAATAATGCACATGCATGAAATAATTTACGTGCAATGCATGTTCATGATAAATTTCGGGTATCATTCTATGGTTCTTCTCAACACCATCCCCATATCAAAATTCAGTTGAGTATAACTAACACTTAGGTTTATGCCTCTTTAGAATCATTGAAATCACAATTCATTTCTCACTAACTCATTTTCATCTTAGTTTTATCATCTCATTTCCTATCGTCTCATTGCTATCGTCTGCTTTTTCCATCGTCTGTCTTCCATCGTTTCATTTCTATCGTCTTATTTTCTATCATCTTCTTTTCCATCGTCTCATTTCTATCGTCTGCTCTTCCATCGTCTCATTTCTATCGTCTGCTTTTTCCATCATCTTATTTCTATCATCTGCTTTTCCATCGTCTCATTTCTATCATCTGCTTTTACCATCGTCTCATTTCTATCGTCTCATTTTCTATCGTCTGCTTTTCATCGTCTACTTTTTTCCGTCTAGAATGTATCCACTTATAAGAATCATAAATTTTGACTCAAATATCCAAAATTTTCATACTATATACCATTGGAAAGATAAAAGAAGGTTATACAACTTTTCAGAAGGCAACTTTGCCAGAATCTATCTAAATCAAGCCCATATTTTCTCCCGAAATCAAAACACAAATTTTTACAATCAGCTTTCAACACTTTACCTTTAACTCATCTCCTACTCGAATTATCTCTTTCATCCAACTCCAAAAATCACTTTTACAACACTCAATGCTCATAACCTTTTAAACACTAAATTAACACCGTAATCGGATTTTTCATCCTCCAACACAATATTTGTAAACAAACACATAAATGTCATTTTTCATGCAGAAGATAGTAACTTAGCAATTTGTTGCATGAATCCCCAACTCTAAAAGATTTATTTACTACTTACCTGCTGAAACTCCAAAATCTTCAAGCCCTAATCTCCATAAAATTTTCATACTTCTCTGAGTAAAATGATCAACCGCTAGTTTTTCTTAGGATAGAGGACACAAATGGCAAAGTAGGTTTGGTGAAAGAAAGGAAAAACACAGAAGTCACTTCTAAGGTATTTGATGGAAAACTCTGTGTTTTCAAAAAGAAGTTCTTGAAAGATGATAATAAAGAAGGGACTTGGACAAGACTTAACCTGTCAATTCTCAAAGAATAGTAACCTACTTCTAGCA
>JANZLF010000221.1:11557711-11569565 GCA_026546835.1 Erythroxylum foetidum | reverse complement strand
TACGTACCACTTCTAGTATGCATGAACAATACTAATTAATCCCTATCAATCTCATCCTATGACAATTTACTATTTTATCCTTCCTATCGGGGGTGGGATGTTGCATTAATCCCTATCAACCTCATCCTATGACAATTTACTATTTTATCCTTCCTGTTAGGGGTGGGATATTAAATTAACATTTCCCCTTGATCTCTCTCACTCCTGCTTACATACTATTCTTCACTGTTCTTCACCTTTACCTCTATCTACGCCTTTATTTTTCTAATTCAGTCTATCTAATTGGCCAAAATTAGGTTCTTTCCATATTAATTAACTAGACCCCTCTTTTAATTTCCTGCTTAAGCCTAAATCTTGACATTTTAGAGACAAAATGTCTGTTGAAGCTCAAGTTGCTCATCCTTTACCAGAAGCAAGTTCCTTGTCACAATAGTCATACAAAGACTCCCCTGCCCTCCCTTTTAAGCTGACTAAACCTAACAACTCGCCCGTTGCTTAGAAACTAAAGAAACGAGAAGAGTTGTAGTAGATCCATAAATTTTTGGCAAGTTGCACTTTATTCCATAGAATAAGAGGGGACTTATCTCTCCTCCATCTAATGTTTTGATAAAGGAAGTAACTAAGTGGAAAGTTGCCTTAGTTGGCTACTTCCTAGACAAGAGGTTAGCTTTTCCAAGTGTACAACATTAGGCTAACCTGAACTAGAGGAAATGTGGACTAGAAAACACTATGATGACTGAAGATGAACTCTTCATTTTTTGCTTCTCCTCCAAAGATGGCATAAAATATTATGGATTTGCATCTCTAGCATATATAAGGTAAATCATTTTCCAAAGGAAATAAAAAATATGATTCAAATTGGATAGATCAGAGATGAAATCCATTCACATTTAGGTCAATTTTTATCGTATTTCTTTGCAGCATTGGTCTTTAAAGGGCCTAATTTACCTTACTAGCTACCTAAGCACACCCTAGCTTTGGATGACAACACATCTAATCTTAAGATGCACAAACTTTTCAAAATTAAAATTTTTTCAAAAGTACTTAAAGTACAGAAAGAGTTGTGCATATTTTTACTTAAAAAATATAAAGGCTAAAATAAAAAAGTCAATCTTGACCTAATAATTTATTAACCAAGTATAACATGTGAATTGTTAACATTTTTAATTGCTCAAAATGTAGATTATTTTGATATTTCTTTACTAGACCATTTAACCAAAACAATCACATCATACTTAAACTTCTTAATTTTTTTATATTTTTTATATGCTAAAAACCAAATAAGCATATTTTTTTCACATAAAAAGGGGAATAGATTGCCTACCTACTCTGTTCCTATCCTATTTTATGAATATTCATCAATTCAATAAATGAGACTCGTAGAAAATAAATGGATAAATTTTCATGTAACAAGTAATAGGAAGAGACGATCTGACCCCCTAAAAAATGCATATAACTCATAGAACATAATAAGTGAATTAATTGACGGTTAGAAAGTACCTCCCAAAGTGCATATAGCACTTAAAGGAGTGAATCAATTGGTGGTTAGAAGTCTTTTTTGTTAATCTCTACTTTTGATAGCTAATGCTATTATCTAATTAAATTTATTAATAACAGTAAATCTAATATTATTAAATTATTAAATAATTTATTTAAATATATAATTTAATAATTTATTCAAAGCACACTAAAAAATTATGCTACTATTTTAGTACCAATAATTTTCAATTTTTTTAAACTCATTTTAATTCTCCCAACAATTTAAATTTCGGGTCTATTTAAAATCCTAAATTAACATGCAATAAAATTTTGTAGTAGTGTAGTCTCTAGACCGATACGGGAACTACAAGAAAAAGCCTTCCACGCTACCGTCCAACGTATCCCTCAATTCTTCTTTTTCCGCTCCAGCAAAGTTCACCTGTTCTCGTCTCCTCGACGTCGTCGTTTGGAAGCTCAAGCAATGCCGAATCTATCACAAAATCCGTAGCGAAAGAAAGAGAGCGAGGAACGCAATCGGAGAATGGGAAACAAGATCGCGAGGACGACGCAGGTCTCTGCGTCGGAGTACTATCTCCACGACTTGCCGTCCTCTTACAATTTGGTTCTTAAGGAGGTGCTCGGGCGCGGGCGCTTCTTTAAGTCCATCCTCTGCAAGCACGACGAGGGTTTGGTACTCGTCAAGGTCTATTTCAAGCGCGGCGACCCCATAGACCTCAGAGAGTACGAGCGCCGACTCGAACATATCAAGGAGACCTTCCGCGCCCTTGATCACCCCCACGTTTGGCCTTTCCAGGTTCTGTTTCACTGCTTGTTTGTTTCTTTTTGAGAATTTTGTATTTCTATGTTTGGTTGCCTAGAAAAGTCTCAGTTTTAGGGTTTTAAAGATTTATGTTAAATTGTAATGTAATCGTGTTACTGAAATATTACGTGCGGTTCTCTTAGAAAGCGCAGGAAGGATGGGAGCGCAATTTCTAGTATTTTTACTTTGTTTTTTTGTTGTAGAATTTGTTAAACTTTGAATTTAATTATTTAATAGATTAGGAAGTTCATCCCTCTTTTGTTTGCTACAGAAAAGATATATGGATATGGAAATAAGTGGGATATATAGATGGAATGTTTGAATTGTGTATGGGGATCCAAAGAAAGTATTTAATTGAATTGTAATCCACATATCATGTTCAAGGGAACTGGGAAGATTAAATGTGAAAGTTTGAGCACGGCTCTAGGTGTGCTGGGAAAGAGAATTTGGTCTATCATCTTAGTATATGTGAATTTCTTACATGAGCCTTTATACTATAAGCGGATTGTGTTATGAATCTTAATATTGGTGCTGTCGAGGACTACAGGCCAAATAAAAGGAATCTTCTTTGGTAACTTTGCCAGTATTCGATTAACGGGATTAAGAGGAGCTTTTTGGCAGCTAAGTTCCTCACATGATAGTCTTCTCTTGCAGTTTTGGCAGGAAACTGATAAAGCAGCGTATCTTCTGAGGCAATATTTCTTCAATAATCTACATGATAGATTGAGCACTCGACCCTTCCTGAGTCTTGTGGAAAAGAAATGGTTGGCTTTTCAGGTCTATGTATATGTTCCTCTTTTCAACAATTTTTTGACATACATTTCTAGTATGTCACTCTTGACATATGCTACTTCTGGTGGTCTGCAGTTACTTCTTGCTGTTAAACAGTGCCATGAGAAGGGTATTTGTCATGGTGAGTGAAATCGGTTTTGACGAATTTCTATTTTGTGAGATATCATTTTAATTACTTGTTTTACTGCATTAGGTGATATTAAGTGTGAGAATGTACTTGTAACTTCCTGGAATTGGCTTTATCTTGCCGACTTTGCATCTTTCAAACCAACTTATATTCCATATGATGACCCATCGGATTTCTCATTCTTCTTTGACACGGGAGGACGAAGGCTATGTTACCTTGCACCTGAGGTATTTTCTTGTCCTTTTATTTCATGTCAGGTGTTAAATTTGTTTGATTATCGTTCAATGTTAATTGTGGAAAACTTCAATGACCTTGCTTTAGAAGTTAGGATTCATGTTCAAGCTTTCGAGCTAGGGTCGATCTTGGGTGGTAATAAGAACAAAGCCTCCAACTTTCAGAAATAGACTGTTGATAGCATTTGGAGAAGTGATATTGACTAGATCTTGAAGAATCAATAGTGCATAATTGAAGTTGTCTTTTACAATCCAAGTTCTTATTAGCTGTAGCTAGTCTTCTATATCTTTGTTCCCATTTATATAAGTTACTTCTCCTCAAAATTTCAGAGATTCTATGAGCACGGAGGTGAGATGCAGATTGCTCTTGATGCACTATTAAAGCCATCCATGGATATATTTGCTGTGGGGTGAGCATTCTGGCTTTTTAATTTAGTCTTTGATGTTAAAAGACAGGGTACTGTTCTTGGATGGCTTTAATAAATTTAGATTTTGTTGCGGACCTATTTAGGTGTGTAATTGCTGAGCTTTTTCTTGAGGGCCAGCAACTGTTTGAACTCTCTCAGCTTCTTGCTTATCGTAGAGGACAATATGATCCTAGCCAGCATCTTGAAAAGGTTAAAGTATCTATTACTGTCAGTCTCAATCCAGTTTAATCTATATGAGATATTTATTTGAAGTCTGATATGTACTGAATATGTAGATCCCAGATTCTGGAATCCGAAAGATGATACTTCATATGATTCAGTTGGAGCCAGAGGCACGACTTTCTGCTGAAGGCTACCTACAAAACTACGTAGATGTTGTTTTTCCTAGCTATTTCTCACCATTTCTGCATAACTTTTACTGTTGCTGGAATCCTATTCAGTCTGATATGAGGGTAAAAACCCTTAGTACTCTGCTTATATTTTTGGTGGTCTTTGCTACTCACTACCATGCTGATATCATGGCTCTTGTGCAGGTTGTAATGTGCCAGAGTGTTTTCCATGAGATACTTAAGCAAATGATGAGCAGTAGGACAAGTGAGGAAACACGAAATGGAGTGGGCATGTCTGCCAATAACCTGATTGTTAAGCCATCTAATGAGATGATTGAGGGACAAAACTTGGGCTTAGTCAGGGACTCAAAACACAGAGACAAAATAAATAAGGGTATAGTTCATGGTGAATGCGAACTTCTTGGTGATATCAATACCTTGCTTGGGGATGTAAAACAAAGTGATGGTTCTTCTACTTTGAAGTCAATGCCTGACAATGCACCCAGTTCTACCTTATCACAGGATCCTATGAATTGTACGAAGCAATCTCCTGGTGAACTTCTTCAAGCCATTTCCAATACGCAGCAATCTCCTGGTGAACTTCTTCAAGCCATTTCCAATGCATTTAGAAGAAATGATCATCCCTTTTTGAAAAAGATCACCATGGATGACCTGAAGTCATTGATGTCTGAGTATGACAGTCAGTCAGATACTTTTGGTATGCCATTTTTACCATTACCTGAAGATAGTATGAAATGTGAAGGTATGGTTCTGATTGCTTCTCTGCTTTGCTCTTGTATACGTAATGTCAAGTTACCTCATTTGAGGAGGGGGGCCATACTCTTACTCAAATCTTCCTCATTATATATTGATGATGAAGATAGGCTACAACGTGTGTTACCATATGTGGTTGCAATGCTATTAGATCAAGCAGCAATAGTGCGTGCTGCTGCATTGGAAACTTTGTGTGACATTCTGCCTCTAGTCCGAGAATTTCCTCCTAGTGATGCAAAGATATTCCCTGAGTATATTCTTCCAATGCTTTCCATGCTTCCTGAAGACCCAGAAGAAAGTGTGAGAATTTGTTATGCTAGCAATATTGCAAAGTTGGCACTTACCGCATATGGATTTTTGATTCATTCAATAAGCTTGACTCAGGCAGGTGTTCTTGATGAGGTGAGTTCAAAACAGAAGTCAAAGGCATCATTAACTGAAACATCCGGACAGCTTCAAAGGATAAATAATGATGCACAGCTTGTGCAGCTTAGAAGATCCATTGCGGATGTTGTTCAAGAACTTGTTATGGGCGCAAAACAAACTCCAAATATCAGGAGGGCATTGCTTCAGGACATCGGCAAACTATGCTGCTTTTTTGGTCAGAGGCAGAGTAATGATTTTCTACTACCCATCCTGCCTGCATTTCTGAATGATCGAGATGAGCAGCTTAGGGCATTATTCTATGGCAAGATTGTTTATGTCTGCTTCTTTGTGGGCCAAAGAAGTGTAGAAGAGTATCTTTTTCCCTACATTGAACAAGCTTTAAGTGACCAGACTGAGGCTGTGATTGTCAATGCATTGGACTGTTTGACAATTCTGTGTAGAGTTAGCTTCTTACGAAAGCGTATACTTCTTGAAATGATAGGACGTGCATTTCCATTATTGTGTTATCCTAGTCAGTGGGTTAGAAGGTCAGCTGTCGGTTTCATTGCTGCCAGCAGTGAAACCTTAGGTGCAGTGGATTCTTATGTTTTCCTTGCTCCAGTTATACGGCCTTTCCTCCGTAGACAACCGCCTTCCCTAGCTTCTGAGAATTCTCTGCTTTCATGTTTGAAAAATCCTGTCTCAAGACAGTCATTTTACCAAGTCTTAGAAAATGCGAGGAGTTCAGACATGCTGGAAAGGCAGAGAAAGATATGGTACAATTCATCAGCAAAATCAAAACAAGGGGATTCTGTGGATTTATTTAAGAAAGAGGATATGGAACTCAGTTCAGTAAAGAACTGGCCTGACACGAAACCTTTTCCCGAGATTCAAAAACATGTCGATGTAGTGGAACAACCAGAGGTTGGTGATACCAAATTGAATTCTATGGGTTTTATAAGCAATTCTTCCAGCACAGTTGATATTCGTGATCCTCTATGCTCTCAAAAGCTGCAATTCTCAGGTTATATGTCTACACACGATAGTATGAACAGTTTTATGCATGATAATTCCTCTGAAGGAATACCTTTGTACTCTTTTAGCATGGACCGGCGAGCAGTCAAAAATCCTCCGGCAGCTTCAGATTCTTCATTGCGCATGAACTCTCTTGGAACTGGTTCATCATACATGCCCTGGATGGATCCAATAAACAAATCATTTAGCTTGGCCAGTTCTGTTCCTGCACCTAAACTGGTTTCAGGTTCATTTAGCATCAGTGGGGGTTCTAGACAGTTCTATAGAGTTGTCCACGAGCCAGAGAGTAGGGAAACAGATCAAACAACTTATGTAACTAGTAAATTTCAAGAACCGGGATTATCTGGCACGACAAAAGGAAGTTCTTTCACTCTAGAAGACACTTCTGCTTTGTCAGATGTAACTGGATTGCCATCGTTTTCACGAACAACAGGGCTTCCAGATTCAGGTTGGAGACCTCGGGGTGTGTTGGTTGCACATCTGCAGGAGCATCGTTCCGCAGTCAATGACATTGCAATTTCACATAATCATAGCCTTTTTGTGAGTGCTTCTGATGATTCAACTCTCAAAGTGTGGGATTCAAGAAAGTTGGAAAAAGATATTTCATTTAGATCAAGATTAACTTATCACCTGGAGGGAAGCCGAGCACTCTGCACCGTTATGCTCCGCAACTCTGTTCAAGTCGTCGTTGGAGCATGTGATGGCATGCTGCATTTATTTTCTGTCGACCATATATCAAGAGGGCTTGGCAATGTTGTTGAAAAGTACTCTGGTATTGCCGATATAAAAAAGAAGGATATCAAAGAAGGTGCCATACTGAGCCTCTTGAATTTCAATGGTGAGAGCACTGACAATCAGATTGTTATGTACAGCACTCAAAATGGTGGCATGCATCTTTGGGATATCAGAGCAAATTCGGAGGCCTGGACGCTGAAGGCAGTTTCTGATGAGGGCTATGTGTCTTCCCTTGAGACAGGTCCTTGTGGGAATTGGTTTATCTCGGGGTCTTCTAGGGGTGTGCTTACCTTATGGGACTTGAGGTTTCTGATACCTGTAAACTCATGGCAATACTCTGTTACATGTCCTGTTGAAAAGATGTGCCTTTTTGTTCCCCCTTCTAATGCTGCTGTGTCTAATTCTGTAAGACCCCTTGTATATGTTGCCGCTGGTTGTAATGAAGTCTCTCTTTGGAATGCTGAGACTGGGAGCTGCCACCAGGTAGATTGCTATTCTTTTTATTTATCATTGTAAACTTGGAAAGGTAAGAGTTAAAACGTGATGATGTAAGGTTGAGTAGTTGATAAATACTCAAGTTTACAGAGCATGAATGTAGAAAAGGCGAGTAAAAGTGCCAGTTGTATTAAGAAAGTAGTACTGAATGGAGTCAAAAGTTGGTATGAAAACTGTCATTGCCAAAATATAGTGATTGCAGAAAAATCGTTTCTAATGGAGTCGAAAGTTGGTATGAAAAACTGTCATTGCAAAATATAGTGATTACAGAAAAATCGTTTCTAATGCAATTCTCATTGGAAGATAGATTCCCTTTGCATAATCTGTTACTTATTGTCCTTTGCTATGGATCAAAGTTTATTTATCACTCACCCTGAGTTAACTGTTGATGATAAACAGTGATGTTTTGCTTGAAATTCATTCACGAGCAACAGTAGAAAGTCAAACTGTGCATTGATAGACAATGCATTCTACTAAAAACAATGAAGATGAATTTTTAGGGTCTTTTGGAATTGTTGAATATCCAATGTACATCTAATGAGATATTCTGGACTGTGTTTTGATGTATTTAATGGTTATCCATGTCATATAGTTGAAACTAATTTACTCTGGACTTGCTTATTATTTGGGATTTATCACAGGTATTGTTGCTACATTTTTCTTTCGGTCTTTCTTTTGTCTAGGTATTGAAGGTTGCACATTACGATAATGATGCTGAAATGTCCAATATGCCATGGGCGTTGACCAGGCCATCAAGTAAGGCAAACTTCAAGCCAGATATGAGGCGGAATGTCAATTCAAAGTATAGAGTTGACGAGTTGAATGAACCTCCTTCTCGACTTCCTGGCATTCGTTCAATGCTCCCCTTACCTGGGGGTGATCTATTGACTGGGGGTACTGACTTGAAGATACGTCGATGGGACCATTGCAGGTTATTCTTCTTTCTCTTTCTCATTTCCTTTGTTGGTTGTTTATATTTTTGTTCTGTGGCAGTTAGTGACTTGTCTTCTTTATCATAATTGTAGTCCGGATCGCAGTTATTGTATTTGTGGGCCAAATGTAAATGGAGTTGGAAATGATGATATATATGAAATGCGACCAAGTTCTGGGGTGCAAGTTGTGCAGGTATTGAGATTGTTTTAATGAATATACCTATTTATATGTACCGCTTGAGCTTTGTTGTTTGCTTTGAACTAGCTGTTGTGTGTGAAAAATATTGCTTTTCTGATGACAGGATAAGTTGATCTTTCTTTTGTTTTTACCTTTATCTGGCAACATGTTCAGCTATTTTCACCTTGTTATTATGGTAGGCAATAGTTAGATATGAGAAGTTGCTTCACTTTTTTTGTTCCAAATAGGAGACAAGAAGTTCTATGACAAACAAGTTGACAGCAAAGGCAGTCCTTGCAGCTGCAGCTATCGACCCTGCTGGCTGCCACCGAGATGCCATTCTTTCTTTGGCTTCTGTCAAGTTGAACCAGAGACTTCTGATTTCAAGCAGTAGAGATGGGGCTATCAAGGTTTGGAAGTAAATAACTCACGCATTCGTGTGATTTATTGTACATATGATGCTGACGTAGTTCAAATGTATAGTACAGATAAAGAGGGGCAAAAGTTTTAAGTTTTATTTTAGTGCCAATTTTTATTTAAGCCACCCACGACTTGTACAGCTTATATGGTGATGGGAATGCACAGAAACTATCAAATCAAGTACACGTGTTTGCTAGACTATAAGATTCTTCATGTGCTTACTCAACAATAAGAATGGCAATCTTAATTAGTAAAGAAGTTATTTCTAAATGATTTGCATGAAGGAAAAAATAAATAATAGCAATAAAACAATAAAAAATAGCAATGAAAGATACTAATTAAAAATGAAAATAAAATATAATAGTTAAATATTAAAATAAATAAATAGAAATAATAATAATAAATAAAATATATAATAAAATAAAGTAAAATAATAAATAATAATATAATGCCAATATTATAATAATAATAATAATAATAATAATAATAATAATAATAATAATAATAATAATAGTCGGTAATAGTAAAGATGATTATGATCATAATAACACAGTAACAATAAGTAATTACCTTTAAGGTTAACTACAAGAGGTGAGAGTTAAAAAGATTAAAGAAGATTGCTAGGATCTTTTTACGAGGAATTCTGTATCTGGATCTTAGCACAATAAAGTTTTCTATTGTAGGTTAGGTACTTAGTAAGTTCTAACATTGTTATATCATTTTTTTTATCACCTCCCTCAATTCTTCTCAGGCATCTCTATTTTTCTCTTACAATATATAAGTGCGATCTTTTCACTTAAGCGTCTTGGTGTCTTATTTTATTTTGATTAAATCACAGAAGTCTTGTCTCTCTTAATTTATCCATAATATTAGTAACTTTTAATTTGTCCCTCACTATTACATTTTTAACCTTATCTCTTTTAGTAAGGTTGCACATCCAACGGAGCTTCCTCATCTCTGTCACTATTAACTGATGACTATAAACTTGTTTGATCAGTCAATACTCTGCTCTATAAAGCATGGACAACCTAATCGTTAATTGATATAATTTATCTTTAAGCTTAAGTGATATCTTCTTATCACACAAAACCCCTAAATCACTTTTTCATTTAAGTCACTTTGATTTGATCCAGTGGATTATGTATTCATCAAGTTCTCTGTTGCTTTGGTTGATATATCCTAAATATTTAAAACACTCTTTTTGTGGTATAACTTCTGATCCATCTTTATCTCTACATCTATAACCACCTTATGTCCCGAAAAGTTTTATCTCTACATCTGTAACCACCTTATGTCCTGAAAAGTTACATTCTACGTACTCAATCTTAGTCCTACTCAATCTAAAATCCTTCAACTTTAACGTATCCCTCCGAAGTTCAAACTTAACATTGACTCCCTCTTTTTTTCTCATCCACTAAAACAATGTCATCAACAAATAATATGCACCAAGGCATATGTAAGGTTCCGATCATGCATCTCATACATAATATATATCAAATATACATAGCGGAAAATAAAACAAAACCTAGAAAATCAGACCTACTCATGCATATAGATATAGAAAATAAAAACATGAAATGTAAGATGTTTACATACCTTTTCAATGATCTTCTTCGTTCTTTAATCTTTGCCGCGTTGGGTTGTCGTAAACCACAACTATCAACGTAAACCGTTTCTAATGAAAGTCCACAAGAAGATAGAAGGATCAAACCTTATTAGGAGATGGGAATTCTTTCTTTGTACTAGTAAAGATAAGAACTCTTGTGAGAGTTAGAAAGAAAATGAGTGCGTGTCTTAGAAAGAACCTTTCTTTCACTTGTATCTTACATAAGATACCCAAAAATCATCTCTATTTTTCACAACATTTGGCCTTCTACAACCCCCATTACCAATGGGGAGTTATGAGAAGTTAATGGTCATGAATAACATGCATTAATAGAATATATGAAAAGTTAATGACTATGAATAACATGCATAAATGAAAATTATGAGAAGTTAATGACTATGAATAGCAAACATTAATGAAAGTTTTGAGAAATTAACGACCAAATTGATAGCTAACAATAATTGTTTTTAATCCATCCTATAAAACACTCTCTCATATCTTGAATCACCATTCAAGACCATTTTACTCGTCTTTCGGATCTTTTATGTGTGTAATCCATTCGGTTCCCGATTATATTGGTCACTTGAATTAACACTTAATTCAAGTAAGTCAAGAGCAGAATCTAACAACACTTCATGACCCCTAATTGACTGGAAAGTCAGTGGTTTGACTACAAATCCTTCCATACGTAATGTTGCCATGCAATTCGTCCTTTCACCATCTATACCCCACTTAGTTCAGAGTATGATAAAATTGTCAACTTTCACTTGAGTGAATATGTCACATCTAGTCCAAGTGATATTAGATCTTGTCCTTAGGATCTCATTACTCTATATATCATTGAAGACTCTTTTCATGACACATATCTACTCTGGCTAGAGACTCCCGAGTAATAACCCCAATAAGAGGTCGTAGGTATCATCTCCTTCTATTAGGAGTAGTGAATCCTTTATTGGCTACTCAATTACCTCCGAACACCTCAAGTTGTTGAAAATTGTTGGAAATGAAAATTATTTATGTATGCTTTGTCATCATCATCATCATCATCATCATCACCCAGTCTGAAATCTCGCAATGAAGCAGGGTTTGGGGAGGTCCGATAGTA
>JANZLF010000221.1:11534052-11556654 GCA_026546835.1 Erythroxylum foetidum | reverse complement strand
ACGAGGACAATATCGTCCGCAAATAACATACACCAAGGTACCTCTTCTTGAATATGTTTGGTAATCTCATCTAACACTAATGTGAACAACAAAGGGCTTAATGCCGAGCCTTGGTGGAGACCCATCCTGATAGAGAATGCTTCCGTGTCCCCACCTACCGTCCTAACGCTAGTCAGTGCGCCGTCATACATATCCCTAATTACTTTAATATAGGTGCTAGAGATGCCCTTAGCTTCCAAACATCTCCACAAGAGGTCTCTAGGGACCCTATCATACGCCTTCTCCAAGTCAATAAAAACTAAATGTAAATCTCGTTTACGTTCCCTGTAGCCTTCCATAAGTCTACGGAGTAGATGTATCGCTTCTGTTGTGGACCTACCAGGCATAAATCCGAATTGGTTGATCGAGACAGAAGCAACCCTCCGTATCCTCTTCTCAATTACCTTCTCCCACAACTTCATGGTATGACTAATTAGTTAGAAATGAAGTTGTTTTGTACATTTTTTGTGATTATTGGAAATGAAAATTGTTAAAAATTGTTGGAAATGGAAATTATTTATTTATGATTTGTGATTGTTAGAAATGGAAATTGTTTTATGAATATTTTGTGATTATTGGAAATGGAAATTGTTGGAAATTGAAATTGCATTATGAATGTTTTGTGATTATTAGAAATGGAAATTGTTAGAAATGAGAATTGTTTTTATGAATGCTTTGTGATTATTGAAAATGGAAATTATTGAAAATGTTTTATGAATGTTTTGTGATTATTGGAAATGAAAATTGTTGGAAATGAAAATTGTTTATGTATGTTTTGTAATTGTTGGAATTGTAAATTATTTTATAAATGTTTTGTGATTATTGGAAGTGAAAATTGTTGAAAATTGTTGGAAATGAAAATTATTTATGTATGTTTTGTGATTGTTGAAAATTGAAATTATTTTATGAATATTTTGTGATTATTGGAAATGGAAATTGTTGAAAATTGCTAGAAATAGAAATTATTTATGTATGTTTTGTGATTGTTGAAAATAAAAATTATTTTATGAATGTTTAGTGATTATTAGAAATGGAAATTGTTAGAAATTGTTGAAAATAAAAATTATTCATGTATGTTTTGTGATTGTTGGAAGTTGAAATTCTTTTATGAATGTTTTGTGATTATCAGAAATGGAAATTGTTGAAAATTGTTAGAAATGTAAATTATTTAAGTATATTTTGTGATCGTTAGAAATAGAAATTATTTTATGAATGTTTCGTGATTATTGGAAATGAAAATTGTTGAAAACCGTTAGAAATGGAAATTATTTATGTATATTTTGTGATTGTTGGAAATGAAATTATTTTATGAATGTTTTGTTAATATTGAAAATGGAAATTGTTGAAAATTGTTGGAAATAGAAATTATTTATGTATGTTTTGTGATTGTTGGGAATGAAAATTGTTTTAGAAATATTTTGTGATTATTGAAAATGAAAATTGTTGAAAATTGTTGAAAATGGAAATTGTTTTATGAATGTTTTATGATTATTGAAAATGAAAATTGTTGAAAATATTTTATGAATGTTTTGTGATTGTTGGAAATGAAAATTGTTTATGTATGTTTTGTGATTGTTGGGAATTGAAATTGTTTTATGAATGTTTTGTAATTATTGGAAATGAAAATTATTGAAAATTTTTAGAAATGAAAATTACTTATGTATATTTTGTGATTGTTGGAAATAGAAAATATTTTATGAAAGTTTGGTGATTATTGGAAATCGAAATTGTTGGAAATGGAAATTATTTATGCATGTTTTGTGATTGTTGAAACTTAAAATTATTTTATGAATATTTTATGATTATTGGAAATGGAAATTGTTGAAAATTGTTAGAAATGGAAATTATTTATAAATGTTTTGTGATTGTTGGAAATAGAAATTGTTTTATGAATGTTTTGTGATTATTGGAAATGAAAATTGTTGAAATTTGTTAAAAATGAGAATTATTTATGTATGTTTTGTGATTGCTAGAAATGTAAATTATTTTATGATTATCATAAATGAAAATTGT
This sequence comes from Erythroxylum foetidum, assembly GCA_026546835.1. Lineage (NCBI taxonomy): Eukaryota > Viridiplantae > Streptophyta > Magnoliopsida > Malpighiales > Erythroxylaceae > Erythroxylum > Erythroxylum foetidum. The sequence continues at coordinate 11,554,602 of JANZLF010000221.1, read as the reverse complement.
TGGAAATGAAAGTTTTATGAAAGTTTTGTGATCATTAGAAATGGAAAGTGTTGAAAATGAAAATTGTTTACGTATGTTTTGTTGAAAATTATTGGAAATGGAATTTGTTTTATGAATATTTTGTGATTATTGGAAATGAAAATTATTGAAAATTGTTAGAAATGGAAAATTTTTTATGAATGTTCTGTGATTATTGAAAATGGAAATTGTTTTATGAATGTTTTGTAATTATTGGAAATGGAAATTGTTTATGTTGTTTTGTGATTGTTGGAAATGAAACTTGTTTATGTATATTTTGTGTAATTTTATATGTTGAATAATTGAAATGTTAGTTTTTGACTTATAGTGAATTTTTTTTCCATAAAATGAATTATGTATAATGTAATCATATAAAATGAGTTATATTATATAAGATTGATATGCATATTGTGTAATGAAATTATATGTTATTTATTTTGATATATGCATTCATTTATTTTTACAGTTAAATGGAAGGAAGTTCAAGTACTCCTAATCAACCTATTTCAGGAAGATATAATGATCTAACTTGGGCTTATGCTACATTGGTTCTCGGTATGAGGAACCTTACTATTTGCTTGTTTTGTAACAAGCATTTAAAAAGTGGAAGAATTACCCAACTAAAGAAACATTTAGCTGAGGTTAAAGAAGATGTAGAACCGTATAAAAAAGTAAGTCATTATGTGAATTGGAAGATGAAAACCTTGCTTGAATAATATCAGCATGAGAAAGATAGAAGGGAAATGTTGAATTTTGAAATTGGTTATGGATGTTTGTTTTCTAGTTTCTATGGTGATTGTGGAAATGTTGAAGGTAGTAGTGGTAATGGTGGTAGTAGTACTGGTAGTGTTTCATCTCAAGCTTAAGAAGAAGTACCTGAACCTAATGTATTAGAAGTTATTTGGTAGAAAGAAGAGTGAATTGGGCTACTTATAGATGTTCAATCATGTGTGATGGTTAGATAAATAGAAAACAAGAGCCTAATATTATTATTATTTTTGGTTTATTTTACAAATGACTATATGTTTTTGAAATTTGTTGATACATCTAGCCTTGTTAGAAATACTACGACTTTGTTTGCAATAATTAATGAAGTTGTGAATGAAGTAGGGCCATAAAATATTGTTCAGTTTATTACTGACAATGATTCCGCTTATAAAACGATAGGAAAAAAGTTGCAGAATACATATAATTCTTTTTTTTTGTATTCCTTGTATAGTACATTGCGTTGACCTATTGTTGGAGAATATCATGGATCCTAAATATTTTTCTGTTGTTGATGAGACTATGTTGAAAGCTAAAAAAGTGACAAAATTTATTTATAATTGTGCAAGGGTATTGAATTCAATGAGAAAGGAATTTACTAATTATAGGAATTTGTGTTGTCTTGCTGTGACAAGATTTGTAAAAAATTTTTTATCACTTCAGTCTTTTGTTATGATGAAGAAAAAATTAAGACAAATGTTTACAAGTGATAAGTGGATTGCATCTCATCATGCTGGGTCTAATGTTGGAGTAGAGGTTTGTAATATTATACTGAAAAATAGAGAATTTTGGTTTCAATTCTAATTTATTATTCGAGTTTGTGAGCCTTTGGTGAGGGTGCTTCGCTTGGCTGATAGTGAAGAAAAGCGAACAATAATTTATATTTTGATTCCATGGAGAGAGCAAAGAAAGCAATCAAGGCCAATCTAAAACATAAACCTTCTTTGTACATGCTATATCTTTTAATCATTAATAAGAGAAGGAAAAGATAACTTTCTTTTCAGTTGTTTGCAGCTGGGGCATTTTGTATCCTGGTGTTTATCTTAGACTCAATCTTACTAAACAAGCTGAAGTTAATAAAGGAATGCTTTTAACTATTACAACAATTGATGCAAGGTCTCTTAAGCTCACAAATGAAGTTTTATAATTTGTCTTATAGGGATTTTGGAATGTCGATTGCTATTCAACAAATAGGAAAACTTTCTCTAGGTATTAGTTATTTTCTTTTTCTTATTTGTTGAAAATTAATTATCACTTTATCTTGTTTATAACGCTACTTTTGTTATCTTATGACTTACAGTTTCTTGGTGGGATCAATTCGGAAATGATGTTCTATAATTGAAAAGATTTGCAATTCGAATTTTAAGTCAATGTGTGAGTGCAACAGGTTGTGAACGAAATTAGAGTACATTTGAATTTATCTACTCTAAGAAAAGGAATAGATTTTAGCATAAAAGGTTGAATGATTTAATTTTTGTTCGTTATAATTTAAAGCTTCGGGAAATGTTTGTTATTATCATTATTAATTTCGTTATAATTTCTTATAATTTTCTAATAAATACAATTTTTTGTTTAGTAGGAGTCTTAATAATACAAGTAGTTCAACTGATCTAATTTCCATTGATAATATTGATTTTTTGGTAGATTGGGTTTCTGAAGAACTGAATTTAGTAGATTTTAATGACTTAGAAGATAATCTTGGATGAGAAAGTATTGATATGTCATTTGGTGCATTAAATTTGAATGATAATGATGATGAAACTCTTCTCAATGATTAGGATTTTGTACCAAATAATAACTGAGGTCAGTGTAGTTATAGCGGGTATCCTTCCGTTGACGATTGAATTTCGTTTCAGGTTTTTATTTTTCTTCTTTTTTACTTATAGTTGATGTTTATGTTAAATTTTATATATGTAACATAATTGTAAATGTTTTTGTTTCAGGTTTAACTTTTACTTGATTGTGTTCTCGTTATAAACTCTTATTGTAAATTATAATAGTTAGGGATATTCATGGGATGTTTTGATGTAATTATTATTTATTAAAATGATGAAATTATATTATTGTAATATTTTAAATACTTTGTATTATTCTTAATCTTATATTTGTATAATGATGATTTTCTTTTTTATATTAATTGTTGTTATTATTTATATGTGCAATATTTAAAAATTGTTATTATTTCATATTTCTAATTATTATTTATTATTATAATTTTTGGGTGCAGTTCTATACAAAAACCTAATTCAATACCAAATCCGGTATGGTATTCGTAGCTTTAATTTGTCCTCATTCATTCTCTCTCTCTCTCTCCCTCTTTCTGGTCATATTGCAGAGTGGATTTGGAGGAACTCTCTAATATTGGATTAATGGATTGCTTACTGAAATTGCATCTTTCAGTGGTATAGTAATTATTAGTATTTCATCTGATAATTGTTGAACTTGTATATGTTATTGAAAATCCCCTGAAGTTTATGGCAACAAGTTTTCCATAGATGAGAAAAACGCTCCTTGACTGAGTATGAGCGCATGCTGGATATTTAATTCTAAATTGTTACCTGTATACTATTTGAGGACATTGTATGTCTAAATTTTTTTTTATGCCTTATCTGCTAATCCATGGTGGTGGCTTTTGACGTAAATTGTTATGATGTTTCTATATGCAATCTTTAGAAAGCGGATTAGGGTCACTAATTTGCTGTCCTGGTGTGTAATTTAAGTTGAATGTACCTGCATGTTGTCAATGCTATGCGCTTACAAAGTATTTTAGAGAAATCTTTAGGTTGTGCAAATCTTTAGGTTGTGCAAATGAATTCTTCAAACTTTAGAATTAAACTTTTTATTGGTCTTTTGCTTTCAGTTAAAATTCTTCCGACTAGTTTCTTTGCCATTATAACTTGAAAAATCCATTCAATTAGAAAAATTATTATGTTATTCCCAATGTATTAGCGAAAGAAATTTGGGCTCAATTTGTTTTTTTTTAATTTATTATAAAAGTTAACGTATCCAATGCACAAGGCTCTCTGCTTTAAGGAAGTTTGAGAAGGGAGATAATGTACCTAACCTTACCTTTGTATTTTTATAAAAAGGTTCTTTCTGTGATTTGAACATGTGATTTTATGGTCACAAATGAGCAATTTTACCAGTTGCTCCAACCCTCAATTTGCTTCTTATTATATAATTGATTAAACAGCCCGTGGTGTACAACCCTCAATTTGCTTCTTATTATATAATTGATTAAACAGCCCGTGGTGTGAAACTCAGATTAATTAAAATCATATGCTAACAAAGTTTATGAGAAGTTAGAAAATTGGAAATTAGGCTTTGATGTCTGAAAATCCGAAGTGGTAACTTTGAAAAAATTCTCTACCTTGTAATTGTTCATATCAAAATTTCTTTTCTGCATCATGCTCCCTCAATTTAGTTTTAGTTGAAGCATAAACAGCAACAGAGTAAAGTGCAAGTTAGTATAGACAGACAATGTGCAGGAAATTAGCCATAAAGGAAAGTGTAGTGGTTAAAGTTTGAGTTCGGTCCAAATTTATTCATGTGGAGATTACACTATAAAGCACTTCCAGATTGGATATTATTTAGCATTAATAATCAAATGGAAGTGATCGAATATGATATGATTGGATGCATTAGAAAGGCAAGATAACGTGGAAGATTACAAAGGATTTAACAGGGGATAGCGTCTAACTGAAGTTACAGTTAATGTGACCTGTAAAGTGATTTAAGATCTTTAGCAGTCATCTCTTCTTAGCACAATTACTTTGCGTGATGTCTATAGATAATCGTGCTGAAATATAATGGTGCAGTGCTGAAAGATGAATTATAACAGTTGTTTGGGTACTCTAACTAGCGATGAATTTCAATAAGACCCCATGATACTGCTGGCTAGTCTAGAGATGTGACAAAAAGACGATTTTTCTCCTTGTCAATCACGTGAAGTTGATTGCGCCTTCTGTTGATTTTTAAGGAATCAAAGTAGAAGAAAAGCACAAATTCTCGTGTCATAAACACAGCTGATAAAGGTTATAAATAAACTGCAACATAACTAACCGAAAATAATGTGCTGTCTAACTACATCCTAAAAACTAGGAGATAATGTTTTGAAACATTCAAAGCACCTAACTAAAACATAAAACGTGGGTGGCAGTTCTAAGCATAACTTCTAACACTCCTCCTTGGTTTAGATACTGCAAACACCAATTCTTTCTCTCAAAAACTCAAATTTGCTGGCTGGCAATGGTTTAGTAAATAAATCTACCAATTGATCTTCTGACTTGCAATAGATCAGAGTTGCATCAGCATTTTTCTGTACTTCCCTCAAAAAGAAAAGCTTGATGTTAAAGTGATTTGTTTTTTCATGAGCTTGGTTGTCCACAAACACTTTTGTACTCTTGGTTTGTCCCATATTCAAATCAGTTAGAATCTTCCTTAACCACAAAACTTGATTCACTGTTGCAGTTGCTGCTATAAACTCTGATTCGGCAATGGACTGGGCTACAATTTCTTGCTTTTTTGAGCACCAAGAGAAAATACCTGATCCAAAACTAAAACAATATCCTGAGGTATTCTTCATATCATCCACTGAGCCACCCCCATCACTGTCTGAGTAGCCTTCTAGTTTAAAGGCTGTATTTTTCTTAAACTTGACTCCATAGTTACAAGTTCCTCTGACATATCTTACAACTCTTTTTGCTGCCCTTAGATGTATCTCACTTGCACAGTGCATAAATCTAGATAATACACTTATAGGATACAAGATATTAGGTCTTGTGACAGTGAGGTACATTAGACATCCGATTAAACTTCTGAATTCTGTCTCATCCACTTTGCCCGCTCCATCATCTTTACTTAGCCTTTCTTTCCAAATCATGGGGGTATTGAACTTCTTCAATATCTCCTTGGCATACTTTTTTTGACAGATGAAGATTTCATCTTGTCCTTGCATGACTTCCATGCCCAAGAAATAAGCCATTAATCCTTGTTGAAAGCCCGCATCATTTCACTCTTTAACTCATCAATCAATTTTGTATTGCTACTTGTCACAAGTAGATCATCAACATAGAGTGAGAAAACCAAAAATATCACCTTCTTGATATTTAATGTACAAAATGGTTTACGATTGACTTTTTTTGAATCCTGAGCTGGTTAGGTGATCATCAATACGATTATACTAAGCTCTCAGAACTTGTTTAAGTCCGTATAGAGCCTTCTTTAATTTGAGCACTTTGCTTTCGTTTCCACTCTCAACAAAACCTTCAGGTTGCTCAATAAATATCTCTTCTTGTAGAACTCCATTTAAGAATACAGACTTGATGTCTGTAAAAAGGTATAGAAAGATGATGAAACAAAGGTGTTTCATTCATACTCTGCGATGTGTACAGGAGGAGGCTTTTATACTAATATTATTTGCCCTATTTGCTAGGTCACTATCTACTTGTAACAGAAAAGATGCTGCACAGCTAAGAGGAGAAAACAGTTTGTACAGAAGGAAGAATGAGAGAATAAAAGAGAGAATATTCGGTGCTTCCATCGTTTGCAGGGGTTGCTGATGTGGCTAAGCCAATAGAAGAGAGAACTCCAAGCTCCGTGGCCCATGACTCGAAGGTGGAAGGCTAATGGGCAAAATTATTTGTGTCATTTAACAATGTCCATTTGATGCACCTTCCAACTCAACTGTGCAGTTATGGCAAAAAGCAATCTGATTGTATCCAGCCTTGCTACTGGAGCAAAAGTATCTGAGTAATCTAGTCATGTTTGGCCTGCAAGGCTTCCTCACTATTACCTTCTTCTCTCATAATCCTACGTTGTTCTTGAGCCTGCAAAGCATTCAACAATTCTGCCAAGGTAGTCCTGGACAGATCCTTGGTGTTTTCCAAGGTAGTTATGGTTGCTTCAGATTTTTCAGGTGCAATTACTAGGATTTTTTCAACAATTCGAGATTCACTGAAATCAGAACCAAGCAATCTTACCCTGTTATCTATGCTTAAAAGTCTGTCAGAGTAATCTTTGATGGTTTCAGCTTCCTTCATCTTTTGTAACTCGAAATCTCTGATGAGATTTAGCACCTTCATGCCTTTGATTCGTTCATCTCCTTCATATTCTTTCTTGAGATAATCCCAAACGGCTTTTGCTGTTTTAAGAGACGTAACCCTCGTAAAAATGGTTGTGGAGACAGCAGCAAATAAACATGCTTTTGCCTTTGACTTCTTGGTTTTTCTTTCCTTGCGGCTTTTGATCTGAGCCATGGTGGGATTGTTTGGCAGTGGAGGAACTTCCTAATCCTCTTCTATGGCTTCCCAAAGATCTAGCGCCTCCAAGTACGTTTCTATTCTCACTGCCCAAAGCTAGTAATTTTCTCCATCGAAAACCGGTAGAGTTGCTGGTAAAAAAGAAGTTTCTCCGTCCATGATAGACTCTCTTACGCACGGATCCCTCAAGAAAAAAGCTTTGATACCAAATGTTGATTTTTAAGAAATCAAAGTAGAAGAAAAGCACAAATTCTCATATCATAAACACAGCTGATAAAGGCTATAAATAAACTACATAACTAACTGAAAATAACGTGCTGTCTAACTACATCCTAAAAACTAGGAGATAATGTTTTGAAACATTCAAAGCACCTAACTAAAACATAAAACGTGGGTGGCAGTTCAAAGCATAACTTCTAACACCTTCCTTTTTATGTTAGTTCGCCTTTGAGGACTAGTGAAACATGTCTGAGAGCTCTAGAGACTCTCCAAACTTCATGTTGTACGAATTGCCATGACTCTGCAGTTTTCAGATTCTCTGCCTTTCTGATGGCATCGTCTATTCCAGGGAAAGCGTTCGATCCATAGTCATTATGCCTTGCTGGTGCATATATCTGCAATGCACATAAATGTTACTGTCTCAACTCTCTTTACAGTTGTTATGATAGCAGAAGCATTTAGTTGGCTTCTTTTGCATTTTGGTCTTTTTGACATTTCTCTAAGAAACATAAAAGTACCAGAATAACTCAGTCCAGGGATTTGAGTGAGTGGAAGAAACATAAAAATACCAGAATAACTTAGTCCAGGGATTCGAGTGAGTGGAAAATACCAAATGCTTGTACCATTGCCTCTCGGAGAGTCCATCTCTATCTGTAAATGCTCGTTCTGCCATCATTAGTCTGTCGTTTAGTTGCCTCAGTTTTGCTTTGTCTTTCTTCAATGTTGATGACCAACCTCTGCTTCTCTCGATTGCCTGTCAGATTATACATCAATTACTTGACTTTATAACCATTGCAAATTTTGAATATATTTATATTTCGAAAAGATTTTGGTACCTTTCTCTCTTCATTTATTTTGGTGGCTGCCTCTTTTAGCGCCTCAATGGAATTAAATAAAGGAATAAGGTTTATGTTCTTATTCAAGACTTCGGTTTCCAATTCCTTCCCACATTTCTGTCAGACATCAGTTATTACTTGCATTAAATTTACCATTACCGTGTCAAGTCACTTGCATTTAGCATTATATATCAGTTCAACATAGACAAACCTGGAGCTCGTAAGCGTATGACAGATAATTAAAGGGTAAGACCTCGTCATCTGCTAACCGAAGAGCTACCAAGCCCCAAATGCTAGCTACTGCTTTTAGAGGTGAACAAATGTAAGAAACTGGGGAGAATAAGTGTATAACATTAAAAAAGTTCCATAGATTGAGTTGGCATTTTGTATCGTTGTTACAGAATAGCAAAATTATGTGGCAATATCCATAGTGAATTTCAGGTTGATCTGTTCTTTTCAGACTCTTTTGGGTCCTTGATACAAATTCTTGAATTATTCGAATTAGTCCTGTCAAACATTGATCTACCCGATGACATACTTCACAATTAAAGAGCAATGACAAAAGAGAGAGAGAACAATGTCTTATCTGTCTGATGAGTTGTCTAGACGAACCTGCAATATGCCTCTGAAACATGTGATCTCCAAAGTTTTTCATCCATATGAAATCATCGTACATAGAGTGGTATACTGGATAATCTGTAGCCACCGATTTCTAGCAGTAAGGAACAAGAGTTGGAGCAATGTAAAATATTACATAGCTGGGTTGTAATTACAGTTGACTTCTTTGAACTATATTGTGACATGATGGTTTGAGAGTTATGTTTTCAGCTACTCTTTTAAAGATTCTTTAGTTTTTGCTGCTCAGTTGTGTGATTGAGCTCATAGTAATCTGTTTCCAACATCATACTCTTTTGCTTTGCCAGCGACTTGGTAGGATTGTAGTTCCTGAGCTCTACTAAGATGGCATAGTCTGATTCCTGGTTGATAAGTTTTATTCAGCAAATGTCATTTTCAGGATGTATGTTCCTTTTCAGGGACAGGATTTCCAAGGTCTTACTTGAATCTCTCATTACATATATGCCATACTGTTCAGGTTATGGAGATGGAAATGCCAAAGACTTGATTTTTACACAGAAAAATATTTCGATTCATCTAAAGCTTTTATTCAACTATTTGAAAATGAAATTGTTGTCATCAATGTGCATGTCTTCCAAGGAGTTGAGAGATAAAAGAAAATCATGGAAATGAGCTTTGAAATTTATTGGTTACCTCCTCTCCCATAAGACATGTCAGACGATGCAATGCCAATATGTTGCACGAAAGCTGCATAATCGGATCCAGCACCACCTAATCTCCCAATCTTCATTACAAAGTAGATTCATGAGGATCACATTTTGATGATAGTCTCACTATTATTATCTTGAGAATGAAATCCATCATTTTGCTTGTCAAAGTTTCTTGAAAATAAATTTGTTTGATGGCTAGTTTTATGCTTGGACGCCATCTTTCTAAAAGTTTTCCTAAAAAATTCATCAGGAAGGTAACAACTAGTTTCATGCTTACCTCAGCATTGCTGCCACGACCGACCCATGCTTCATAAATGGTCTGTGACGAGTTATCTGGATCTTGAACCTTCAAAGTGAAGAAATATTGATTGATATGGTTGGGTGAATTCCACGAAAGTATACCTAATTGTCTATGAGATATCTCTCTAGGGTCTTTTAGATGTTTCTTTACTCATTTTGTCTGCTCCTAATTTACATTTAGTACCTGTTGGGTAGCCTCTCTGATGAGTTCATCGAGTTGGGGAGTTGCAGAAACATAGAATCCTGGTCCGGATACTGCAATGTCAACATTCAAATAAGCAACTGCCCTTAAAGAAAGCATTTCTCTGTTGTCTTCTACCCATTCAGTTGACCCTATCTGCAAACAGCAACGAGTTAATATTCCCCTAACATTGGGGAAAAGAAGGGATGTAGAAGGAGAGTGTCGGTGTTAAAGACCAGGCCATACTCCTCAGCGTCCCAATTGCACAACACAATTGTTCTTCGAGGTCTCCACCCTCTTTTCTGCAGCTTTTTCAGTCTCTGCGCAATCTATCAAGTAAAACAGAAAAGCAGTATGAAAACTGACTCTCAGATGCTTAAGAATGATGTTTTTATGTATGGCAGATCCGATGTCTCCTAACTACCTCTAAGAGCACTGCCGTGCCACTGTTGGGATCAACAGCTCCAAATGTCCATGCATCCCGATGATTTCCCAGAAGGACAAATCTGAAATTTAAGATCACAAAGTTGTGAACTCAATTTGATGTCTTGAAGGTTCTCACTCTGACAGGATTTTATTCCAACTTCTCTCACCTATCAGGCTCTTCTGCGCCTTCTATTATTGCAATTACATTCTGAATAGATCTTAAAACCTGCTTTCCCTGAAATTAAATTCAAAACGCAGGTGATGTTGCAGCAATAAGAACTGGAATTTGTTGTATTTAGCAGTTGACTTTAGCATATCTCCATTACTCAGCTTAATTATGTCATGTGTCAACTACTTACAGTGTAACTGAGATTGACAACTCCTGGACCTGGTCCAACCCTGTAAATTGGAGCATCTTCACTTCCTTGCCACTCCTCGTCCGCAACTTGTCCGCCAATTTCCTTCAAGATCGCTTCACCGTCATCTCCTGATACGGGCAAAGAAGGTATCAGTGGAACATACCCTCCCTTATCTACTTGGTTATCTGTTAACCTCTCACATCCTGTAATACTCGGCCATCCTGGAGTTGTGGGGTCACCGTTGCCATCATAAACTGATCCTACCTGAACACCACTTGGAGGCATCCATCTCGCCTCCGGAAACCACCCTTCAGCTTTTGATCCACCTCCAAAGTCTTTCCTATCCGTATAGATAATAACGCCCATAGCACCTGCCTCATGAGCATTATGCACAATGTCTCCTCTGTAAATTTTTCCATATCTTGCCAACGCAATTGTCCCAGTTAAGTTCACCCTTATATCTTTCATCTTTGTAAAGTCCTCTACGCGTCCATAGTTCACATAAGCCACAGGTCCTTTCACGTTACCTGACTTTGCATATGCGTGAAAAGTTGGTAGAACTTCTCCGGCCACATCTGCATAAGGGTCACCGTCATAAATTTCCTGCTGGAGATTGAACGTGACGGGCTGGTCAGAGTCTGGCCGTTCTAGTGTCAAGTAACGAGAAACAGGATAAGTCAATGAAACATCATAGGAGTTGATGTAAGATTTAATGCCGTAGGCAGTGAGAGTAGATAGAACGTAGTTTGCAGCTTCAGCGTTGGCTTCGGTGCCGGCCACGTGGGGACGTCGGGTGAGTATATACAGGTGCTCTGATACGGAGGCATTATCGGAGAGTGAATTGGATAGGAAGAGGTTGTGATAGTAATATTTTGGTGGAGTAGGAGAGAGAAGGAAGAAGAATGGAATTGCTACGGCTAAGAAGGTTAGGGCTGTTGTTTTGATCATTTTGTCCGCACTAGTGTTCGGTGCTGCTTCATAGCTTTTCATATTAAGGCTTCAAGTCACTTTGGGCTTTCGAAGATTAGAGAGGGATAGCTTTTCCGGCCATCATAAATGCCAAAGAAGAAGATAAAGAGGGCGATTAGAACTAAGAAATTAGGTTTGGTGACGTAATATGAAATAATTCTTACAGCATGTGCTTATCCACTCCTCACTAATACGGCATGATTTCCAACGTCTGATGATCCCGACGTAAGTACGTCTGATGATCCCGACGTAAGTACGTCTATCATTCTTATAGTATTATATTAATTGTATTGTATTATTTAAACTAATAAAATGAATGAGTAATTTAAAATATATAATTAACAAATATTAATTTAAAATATATAATTAACAAATCTAAAATAATCAGCTAAAAGAATGGACAAGAATAAAGTAATTGAAGATTAATAAGATTTATATAAGACTTCCTTTATAACCTTCCTATGTTCATATTTATCTTGGTTTAATGATTAATTATAATTTCTTAAATCGATAGAAATTCTAAAGTTACAATCTTTTTTTTCCGAAAATTGAAAGTAATTCATTGATAGAAGCGTGTGTACAACCTTTCAAGGAACAAAGGAACTATAGTTGTAAAAAATATAGAGAATTTATGAAACTATAGTTATAAAAAAATAGAGAATTTATGCTTTCTAGCAATAAGCTGGAATTAGGGATATCAAGCTAGTGCCATCTTTCCCTCATATTTGTAGAGACATTAGGTGCTAGTCCTCTTGCTATCGATGATAGTCAGCACTGGAGGTAGATTTTTTGGAATAGTTGCTCTTTACTCCTAACCTCCTTGAATATTTTGAAGTTTCCTTCTTGCCATATGTAGTACAATATAGAAGCCACTCTAATCTTGATTGCTTTGTAATCTACCTTATTTTCCATTCTCAATTTTCCTACCTGGTGAATTAAATCAGTCCAGGAGTTGATAGCTTTCCTTGTACTAAGTACCCTATGTATTTTATTCCAAATGCTTGATGTGTAATTGCATTTAACCATAAGTTGGTCCAAAGAATGCATTAACTTCTTTTATTATTTTCTTTTGTTAGATTTGACTCTAGCTAAGAAGATTTATGTGATCCTATCTCTAGGATCCTATTCAACTCTGTACATATGATTTCTCAATTCCTATATATGAAATCCAAAATTGAATCAAAATGCTATCATATTTCAATTCAATTACAATAAGTAACCATTAATAATTTGCAATAAAACTTGAATATTTCATTAAGTAAAGAAATTACTCTAAAACGAAATGTAGCACCCCACTTCCGCAAGACTCGAGCCCGACATCGATGAGTGATATTCGAGTTCGTGCCCCACGAGGGTGACGTGTTAGAACACTCAATCAGTCAAAACTCGGTATAAATTTATTTTTGTAAAATTTACACTCATATATATAGAAATCAATAATCGAAATGGCCCATTCTAATCATAAACTTATTCAATTGCATCAATACAATCATTAATATTTCAATATTCATTTGGGCCCTTTCACAAATATAAAACACTTTAATCATTTTGGAATACAAATTTATACAAAAAGTTGTAGAAAATACAATTTAATACAAAAATAAAGAAATGCAATGCAGATACGAACTGATCCCGACATTTATCCTTTCACTTGAAGGTTGTGGGGATACTCCCGTTGGCCTAACGGGGTATTCTTCTAATCCTGAAAAATATTTGCAAATTTTTTATGAGTTTTGCGAACTCAATGAGTGACCATCATCGATGGCTTACCCAGTCACATAACACATAATTCACAATATTTCATATCCAATACAATTAAATCATTCATATTATGCATATGTGGTACACATGAGACCCACTTTTTATTTGTTACTTTGTTGTGACCGAGTGCCTAACTGTCCCATATAGGGCTCATTAATAACAATCCCATATAGGGCTCATTAATAACTGTCCCATATAAGGCTCATTAAACGTTGAGCCTGAGGTTCTGAATCACTTTTGAGCTCGAAGCTCTTTTTCACGTTGAACTTTAAGCTCTGTTCGATGGCTACTCTGGTCACAACAACCATTATGTTTCATGTATTCGTGACATGAACTGCATCACTTACATTAGCATATTTGCAGTCACTCACATTCACTTATCGTCGGATCATAGTCCGGCATTCAACATTGAGTTGAGAAAATACTTTCACTTATATGCACGATCCCACTTTCCTTAGGAACTAAGTCCGACATTTAACAATCAAGTCATGTATCACATATTTCATCCATGCATCACATTCATCATACCTTCTGTCTAGAAGTCAACACAATCATTTACATTCATAACATCATTCAGTAGTCAATTAATACAAATTCAAACACAATAAATAATGAGGTGAGACCATCTCGGTCTACTCACAGTACGCTCCAGATTAGCTCTAGCTTCAAGATCTGGAAACATTTGAATGCAGGCATTTATCCTGCACATCAATATGCCAAACACACGATGCATACACATTAATAATTGCACAATTATAAGCGTTCCCCTATGCACAAGTGTGTATATAAAATATGTACCATGCATGCTCATGACAATCCCTAGTATCTTTTCTTTATTCTCATCACATTATCAGTCTTATATCCAAAACTCATCTAAGTAATATTCATACTTAGGTTTATGCCTCACTAAAACATTAAAAATCTTTATTCCTTTCTCATTGACTCACTTCAGATTTATCCAAGTCACATTTTTGGGTCTACTGTTCACGTTCAATAACAATGTACTATGTCCATCTTTCATTTAGAGATTAAACATCTTAGAGGTTGAATCATAAATTTTGACTTCTTGAGACAATTTGTAGGCCTATATCTCTAGAATACTCCAAATAAAAAATCATCTCATTTGGAATCCTATAGTCCAGATATAATCAAAACACTTAAGCATATTCAGTGGAATAACCTTAATAAAAAAAATCTAAGAACACACTCACTGTACTCGTTCCACGTTTCTCACTTAATCTTTCTCAATTCATTTCAGATGGATAAGATTTTTAGGTGGAGATGTAGGAAAATGTGTTACGAGTCCCATGGATCAAGAATCAATTCATTTGGGTGTGCAGAGAAGAAGTTATGACCAGGAGAAAAAAAAGACAGAAGGAGCGAAACTCAGAAAAATCAAAACACAGAAGAAGTAAAAAAACAGAAGAAGTAAAACTCAGAAGAAATAAAACACAAAAGAAGATAACGTCAGTAAAACACAGAAGAAGACGCATAAGCAAAACACAAAAAAAGCGAAACTCAGAGGGAACAAAACACAGAAGGAATAAAACACAGAAGGAACAAAACATAGAAGAAGCAAAACACAAAAGGAACAAAACACAAAAGGAACAAAACACAGAAGGATTAAAACACAAAAGGAAGAAAACTCAAAAGAAGTGAAACTCAGAAGGAACAAAATACAGAAGGAAGAAAATTCAGAAGAAGTTTATGAACAGTAACACAGAAGAAGTTCATGAGTAGTAACATAGAAGAAGTTCATGAACAATAACACAGAAGAAGCAAACGACAGAAGAAACAACTTCGCTTTTGAACATCTTCCCTTACAAGGACCCCGACTTTCAGCTCAGATGTCTAAGTTTTCATACTATTGGAAAGATAAAAGGAAGATTTATAACTTTCATAAAGGTCATTTTGACGAATCTATCTCGATTGGTACAGAAGTTTTACTGAAATTTCAGTTCAAGTTATTGCTATCTCAACTCCAACATCACTTTTTCATCACATAAACACTAATAATCTTTCAAAAAATAAAATTAACACTATATCCAATTTTTTCCTCCCAATCACATAGTATTTATGAATATACAGTTAAACACCATTTCCATGCAGTTGATAGTAATTCATCAACTTTCTTTCATAAATCCCCAACTCTAAAGGATTTATTCACTACTTACCTTTTGAAAATTCCAAAATCTTCAAGCCTTAAACTCCATGCAATTTACGTACTTCACTAAGGACAATGATCAGCTTCTAGTTTTTCTTAGGGTAGAAGACACAAATAGCAAAGTGGGTTTGGTGTTGGAAGGAAAAGTAGAGGAATCTTTTAGAAGGGGTTCGATGGAAGACTCTGTGTATGGAAAAAAAAACTTGAAGATGATCCCAATGAAGCATTAATTTAGACATATAACTTAACCTTTCAATTCTCAGAGAACAGTAGCCTACTTCTAGCAAAAGTACAAAGCCTAAGTAATACTTGTCACTTACCTCACATCTAAGCTCTAACTTAGATTCTATTGAAACTAACTCCCTTAAACTCTCATCTTTACAATCCAACTATCTCCAAATCTTCATTTGATGTCTTTTTCCTATTTTTTTTATACTTTTTCTAAAATTTATGCCAAAATTCACCAAAATTCACAACTCAATATAAGTATATCCGGAATTATTCATGAATGCATGTACAATTATTTTCATGAGTCACAACTTCACTATTCATATGTATGTATATGACATGATATGCATGAACATGAAAATGCATTTCTAACTCTCATTAATCACTCACATTTACCATTTTAACCTTCCCATAAGAATAGAATGTTACAACTCTCCCCTCCTTAAAAGAAATTTCGTCCTTGAAATTATTATCTGATGGATCAATAAGGTAGGGATAATCCTTCCTCATATGCTCCTCCATTTCCCATGTAACCTCATTACCCAAATACTTCCACCAATTGACCACAGTCGATAGAATCCCTCAGTCTTTCAATCACTTATTCAAATATCACACTATCTCAGCTATTTCCTTGATGAGTTTTAGATTACTCAAAAAAATTTTGCTTTTAGTTTTTAATAACACTTATATTGGATCATAACGATATTTCCTAAACATATCTATGTAACATTGAGTGAATCTGAACATCTTTTACTGGTAATACCAACTCATAAATCCATGGTCCTATTCTCACAATAGTTTCATATGTACCAATTTATGTCAAGCTTAGTTCCTCTTTTTTCCTAACCTGTTCACACCTTCATCTCTATTTATGAACACCTTGGCAAGGTGACACTCTTAGAAGTATTCCATTTTTTTTTCGCTTGCTATTTCACATCCTTTTAGTGTCAATACACTCAACTCTCATGTCTATCTCACGATATTCCATAACCTCGATATTGATCCACTTAACTCAATCATCTTTTTTGGATCACTTAACTCCTATTACAGATTCATTTCACATACTAATAGTGTCCCGAATTAATTTTGGCCTTTTTTCTGCCATTTTTAGGCCCTCTTTATTTCAATGTAAGGACGAATAGCCCTTTTAGTTGTATAATACCTTCCTAACGATATCACTATGATAGTGATTGTTATGCTTAAATTTAATTAAAGCCATACATTAACCTCATGATCCTATGAATCCTAGAATATAAGTTTTTAAGCATATCCCCAACTGTTAAGACTATTGGCAATTCAAATACTCAGTCACTTGTCTCTACATCCTTAGCAGTTAGATACTATTTCAGCATATTCCTACTAAGATGTCTAGCTTAGGCTATTACTCGTACTCTCTCTAGTAATCTCTTCGTTCAATTATCTTTAGCGGTACAATTCCTTTTTGATTCAGTCACCAAATAACACTTCCTAATTTAAACTCAATTTTGGATTCATTTTTTTATTTCTCAATAAGATCCACAATTTTTGAATTTTCAATTTGGCTTTTGCTAATCTTTTCATGTGAAACCAATCTTAAATTTAATGAGGCCAATACTACTTCATTTAACCCTAAAATTCAACTCAACATTTTATTCTCATTATTGCACTAGAATTGGTGACCTCAATATTAGAATTGGTAATACACTGTTATGGAATTTTCTTTTCAATGCATCAGATTATAACACTAGCTTTATTGGAAAAAAATCATTTGTAAAATCCTTTCAATCTTTTCAAACTCAATAATCACTTCAATCTCTACTGATCTATATATTCATATATATGTATATATCCAAAATGTTTCTGTACAATAATGTCTCCATGCTTTCAAAATAATCACTATTACAACAGGCTCCAAATCATATACCAAAATTAAGCTCATAAGGCTATAATTGTCTATATGTATAGAAACTCACTTTATTTTGCTACATTTGATCACATCCTTATCTCTGTGTAAAATATCTTTGCACACTACAAAATCTCCAATTCCCAATCATACTATTATCATTGGTGTTATAATTCCTCAAAAATTCTTTTTACATTCATCACTCATATGATTTACATGTTTTTCCTCAGACATTTCTGTCAAAGGCTAAGATCATTAAAAACTTCTTAATTGCCCCTAGTAGTATCCAACATATAGCTAGTTCTAAAGAACTATGAATCTCTCATATATTCCTTATGTTTTCTCACTTTTTTATCACCTCTACTTTCTTTGGGTTTCCTAATATGCGATGTTCAGATATTATACAACCCACATTTTATTTGATCAAGCTAGGATTCACTCTCATTAAACTTGGAATATAATTGTTTCTACCTTCATGATATGTAAGATTTTCCTCAAATGTCCAAAAATATTCTCTTCACTTTTCGAATACGCTCCAAATATCTTATATGATCATAGTCACTAATTGATACGATTTTCTTGAATCACTTTAATCTTCATTGTCATGATACTGTCAAGGGCATTTGTTGATTCAAACAAATATTACCATAACTCTATACGCCCTTGATTAGTTCTCATAATTCCTTAAGTCACTAGTTCATCAATGAGGTAATATTATCTCATTTTATTTTCAATTTCTCATTTGGATTATCCTTCTCGAATAATTTTCTCCGTCCTTTAGAGTTCCTCAAATTTCACATTGACTTATTCTAATGTCTGTTTATTCATACCAGTTTCTTCACACATTTCAATTTATTTGATATCTCAATTTCCTATGCTGGTAGCCCATTCACCAACTATGATTTGTATCTTGTATACTTAATGTCACCTCAATTTTAAGAATCCATCACTTATTTGGATACTTTACATCAACAAAATGCATACACTCTCAATAGTATTTTCTACCTCTTATGCTTGAGTCTCCGTTAAGGATCCAATATTCACTTTTGATTCATCATATATTCATTTCTGATTTGTTTCTTCATTGATCATTCTTAAAAATAAACTATCTGATCTGCTTAACCTAATTCGGTGAAAATCTTCTTCTTCAAAAGAAGACTTCTTGCTACAATCATCTATATTGTTTATGTAACCTTTATCAATTTCACTGTTATCATCATTACTGATCAGACATTCTGAATCACCTTTAGGAGATTAATTTCTATCATAACTTATATTCAAGACACTGTAATTTCATTTGACTCCAGACAATAATTCTCCTTTTATATCTGTCCTCAATCTTGGGGATTGTGCCACAATCGTGCCCTTATTCTTTTTCACAAATTTCATCACCTATAGTAACATCATTAATAACCTCAATATATCCTCTATTGATCACTATTTGCACTTGCTTGTATTATTCCAATTCACCATAGACTTTGAACTATGGGAACTATGACTAGCAATATTCAATAAGTCTTACCCTGCACATATAATATCCATGTGCCTAATAATCTCACTTGTCATGATAATCCCATTATCAAATATGTACTCACAATAACAAATTAACTTAACTTTGGGGCTTTCGCTTACCTTTTTCTCATTCTTACACAAAATCCTATCTTATATGCATTTCTATCTTTCTCCTTAGTACACATCATTCATCTCTTGTAAATTCAATTATGCTTATTTCTTCTCCCATATATGTATCATCAATCAATCTAGAATTATTGATGCATAACCATTTTGAAATTCTGGTCTTAATTCCCCTAATATCTTCTTATACTGAATTTTAAACTCTTGTCACGATAAACATATAGCCATTCGGTTCCAAATGCATCCTCTTAGGATCATAAAAAATTTATGATTTCATTACCACCTGCTTTTATACTTTAATATCCTCATTTCTACTCGTATCTGTACTTTCCTCAAACAATTCATGACAATACGCTCACATTTATATCATATTCGAGGATATACCATCACAGTACAATCTTGGTGTCATATTCATTAATACATCCACCAATACAATTGTAATGAATCTCTATTTATCATATTAAACCATATATTATTTTTCATTTCTAGATATCCACAACTTCCATTTTCTCACATTCCGACATAGCATCACTTTTCTCACTATTTCAATCAACTTAAGCACTTAACACAAGCTCATACGTGTGACTCAGACTAGAGATCAGTTGCTACCATTTGCTATAAAATGCATGTAACTTGACACATATCAGAAAATGCCTATATAAGATAGTAATTTTGGGCTCTGATATCACATAAATGTAGCACTACACTCTCGCAAGACTCGAACCTGATATTGATGGGTGATATTTGAGTTCGTGCCTCATGTGTTGGGACCTGATCCAGAGACCGGATCTCAACCAGAAAGCGGAATGAAAGAGGTCGAAATGAAAGCGAAATCGAAAGAAAGGAACATAAGGCGGAAGCAAAATCATAAGCGAAAGCAAAGAATGGTATTTACAACACTAAGCAAATCTAATCTTAAAGCGAAAGAATCGGAAGCAAATCAAAACGAAGCAAACATCAGATTAAATCGAATCGAAACCAATTTCCGATATCCGTGAACAAATATTTTAGGAAAAGCATCGCGTTGGAAACCTTAAGACATCTATTCTAAAGCAATCAAATCCGGTATAACTTTTTCTTTCTTTCTTTTCCATTTTACTCAATCTCATACAAAGCCATACCCCTTTCAATTCTGGAATTCATCAATTCTATAATCTCAATCAAAAACTCAAATCCAGCAACATAATTTATATACAAGACCATTCATATTCATCTCATCTCAATTCAGTATGCAAATCCACATTCCATATCCATACACAAT
>JANZLF010000221.1:11487024-11497772 GCA_026546835.1 Erythroxylum foetidum | reverse complement strand
TAACTTCTGATTTTATTGTAGAATTTTACAAAGAATTTTAAAGATCTATTCAACCCCCCTTCTAGATCGCTTACATCACTCACTTAGCCTTTCTCATTTCACCCCTCTTTTGTCTTTTATGTCTCTAACCCTTTAATCCATTTAACCCCCACATTAATTCTAATTAAGTCCCAATCTCGCCAACTAATTTTCTATCTCTATTCATGCCTACTAAATTAATGATCCAATTCTAAAAATAAATAATTAAACCCACAAACAAACATAGATAAGTAATTAAGCAAATAATAAGTAATTTAGCAAAAAAATCAGGATCCAACAGGAAGACATCTTCGATCAACCTAAATGTGAAGAGAAAGAATGTTAGAATACAAATACATGCATGATCATAAGGACTTGCATGACATGCATATAACTCCCACTAGTTTCAAAGAATTTATAGCCTTTATTGCGAATCCAAGAAAAATTATGACAAAAGTGTCCTAGTGGGTCGATATCTGACATTACTAAGAATAACTTTGGGTTTACCCAATAAGCCACTTTAGGTTAATCAGTAGGTATCGATCATACCAATTGCATCATAGATATAACTATCGTCTAGTGCTATCAACTTGTGATGTATGCACACACATTGGGTTATCAGCTCTTGATGCGTATACATCTAATGTACACTACCCAATTACACCTCTGTCTACGTTGACCTTGAGTTTACTCAACAAATCAATGCTTCTAGTGAAAATCGACCCATTAATTCGAAAATATTATTTCCCTTGTTTGAACATATCTTTACAGAGCGAGCTTTGGTTTACCCGATAAACCTAACTCTAAAAGAATTCTGGTTCTTCCCATATTAATGGAAGGTGTTATTTTTTATATTATGTGTAAGAGCTTTCATACTCTAGTCTCATCTAAGTCGTAGGATTATAGTCACGATGACTATCTGGAATGATTTAGGATGTTTCATCAATCACATTGAATCTATATTTCATCCATCATCCTTCCTAACCAACCTTAGCATGCATTATTTAATGCCATCATCTCACAAGGTTTTCCTATATAGGTTGTGACGTGTTATGCATCTAAAGATTTGACGTTTGATTCAACTCTTGAATCGAATTGCTTTCTAATGTTGGCATCGACTAATTTCTTAATCCGTATGTTTTCAATTCCAATTCAAAATACCAATATACCAAGTCTAATACCCTCTACTCTAATGTATCAATTAAACACTTTAATTGTATCATGCTTATCATTTCTAGTCATACTAGACACGAAAGACTCGAAATAGATTAATACAATACTAATCTCTTAGATTTCCAAATAATTTAAGAACATCAAACTATCATCCTAATTATCTCAAGGTAGTGTCCACTTCATCAAGAATACTTCGACACTTGTCACATAACTTATGACAGCCAAAACAATCAAGACAACTGAATATACCAACGAGACGCTAATATTAAATATTTGACGTCCGAACATTTTTGGAAAATTTCGAAAAAATCAGTTTGGCACGCATATAACATCAATGTAACATATTTCTGATCACATAAAAAAATGATTTGAGGCATTGAAACCAAAAAAACATACAATCAACACTTCAAACAAACCAAGTCTAGCAGTTTTCTTAAAATTTTCCATCTCTATCTTTTGCTTGAAAAAATCATTGAAATAATTTCAATAAATGTTGAGAAAATTATAGAGGCTATAATATGTTCCCAACATGTTTCATGAATTTTTTCAGAATTTATTTCTGAGAAAAACTCAACCAACTTCAGCAACCAATCCAACCCAGAATTTGTGTTCCTTAACACAGACATTCCCAATAGCACATAATAAATTCTCAAATAAATATTCTATCACCTCGAAAAATATTTTTCCATCTTCATAGACATTTATAAACATCTTATGAAGATATTGGTGAAAGAAAACCCCAAAAACAATTTTCTAGAATTTATTCTCGAATTTGCAAGCATGCCTATTCATATAATGTGCATAAACACAACAACCAAAACAGTAGGGAATTAATTAGTAAAAACATATCAAATCATATTGATAATTATTTTCTTACACAAATATATTCAACAACATCTCATGAGCAAATATAGGCAAGAAAATTTCGAAAACAATATCTCTATATTGATTTCGAATTCAACACAATCATAATACACAACTGTTAGAATCAATCGGCAGCATTACACATGTTATGGTTTCTTCTTTATACGGGACACAAGTATCTCTGATACCATTGTAGGAAAATTTCGGAGCAATTTTTTTTGTTTTGCAATGTGTATATGATGCACGCACCGAAAATTTTCTTCACTAAGGTCATGGCGTATATTCAGCTAACTATTCATATTAATATAGTTGCATCTCTCAAGAAAGTTAATGTTTTAACAGTACTCTAGCCGAAGTTCTGTTGGCTTGCATAGAACTTTCTTGTGTTTTGTAATCATTTGCGTAATTAAACCAATCAAACATTTTTTATGTAGTGAGAGAAGCGATAGGTAAAAAGGTGTAGTGAGGTAAAGGACAGTGGGGTGGTGCAGGTGGCACTCAAGAAAAGTAGAAGAAAATGGCGGTGGTGCCCTCTACACAAAGATACAAAAAGAAATAAAGGGAAGATCACAAAGCAACAGTCCTCCCACATCACCAAAATTCTCCCCCAATCGCTTTTGCTTTGTCTATATTCTCTCCCTTGTTAAGCATAGATCCCATTCTCCTAGATTAACCTGTGACTAGTTTACCCTGAAACATGCAAGCCGCTCCTCAAACTGTACTCACAAGCTCAACACCATCATCACGCTCTTGCTCTAATTTCTGACTAGATGTTAACAATCAAAACAAAAGGATGAGAAATTTCAAGACACGTGTTCTCACAGTTGATCTTGCTGAACTCAAACTCAATTGAAAGCTTCAAGTTCAATGTGGATCTTGTACGATTTGAAAAAGAGGGACATTTGATTTGATGTTAGAAGTAACAGGAAAGACGCTCAGTTGCTCACGGGTGAACACAAACAACGGAAACAGCTACAACAACTAAAAGGTAAATTGACATTCTATAGAAACCAGGTTTTAATAATCAAAAAGTACAAATTTTCTTTGTGGCCTACATCTACATGGATGTCAGTGGAAAGCACCCGTGACCTCTCACTTTCTGTCATTGATTCTCCATCTTTTTAGACGTCACTTTCCAACTAGAAACAGAGTACTTACGAACTTATATATAAGCCATAAGGCCTCTTCACCAGCATTTTTCTGTGACTCATCTTGTGTTCTATATATTCAACATCCCTTTTATATACATATATTTATATATACATATACCATTCTTGTTCATATTCTTAATCTGAATTTGCAATATGTTGACAAATTCTCAACTCATTTTCTATATCTTCTTTCTTTTTGTTCTGCTCCTCAATTCAGACCAAACACAATGCCACACCAAAGGACTTCGACCAAGAAACCCTTCTTCAGGACTGCAACAAGCAGTAAATGCAACTAGACTCCAATTCTCAGAGCAGCAATTTATGAAGTGGGTAGAATTTGTTGGTAGCCTCAAGCACTCACTCTTCAAAACTGCAAAGAACAAGCTTTTCCCTTCTCATACTCTTACTGTGAATAAGAACCCAGCGCGAGGAGACTTTATATCAATCCAAGAGGCCATTGATTCTCTCCCTTTTGTGAATCTGGTAAGAGTTGTCATCAAGGTCCATGCAGGCGTTTACACGTGAGTCCTGAATCTTTTCTTTTTATTCCTACTTGGGCTTCTAGTTCTAGCCATAATGTATTTAATTTATTTTTTCTGAATTATGCACTTAAAAGCTCTCGCTCGTCTTTCTCAAATTGGTGTGGTTCTCCTGAAGCATATGCTTCTGTCTATTTCTTGTTCGTGTGATACTGTGATTCCCATTTTTGTTTGTTGCTGTGTTTTTTTTTCCTTATACTAATTTGTAAATATTCACTGCAACTGAGACAGTAATCAGCTCTGGTCCAAATGTAAACTGTGAAAAAGCTTCTTCTTTTCATTTCTGTGTCACGGTTAAAAGGATCGTTATATCTATGCAGCGAAAAGGTTAATATATCTCCATTGAAATCCTTCATAACAATAGAAGGAGCAGGAGCAGATAAAACCATAGTTCAATGGGGAGATACTGCTCAGACACCTGGGACCAGAGGACAACCTATGGGGACATACAGTTCAGCAACTTTTGCTGTGAATGCTCCTTATTTCA
Source organism: Erythroxylum foetidum (assembly GCA_026546835.1). Classification (NCBI taxonomy): domain Eukaryota; kingdom Viridiplantae; phylum Streptophyta; class Magnoliopsida; order Malpighiales; family Erythroxylaceae; genus Erythroxylum; species Erythroxylum foetidum. Next base: position 11,493,540 of record JANZLF010000221.1, on the reverse strand, counting down.
TAGCTAAGAACATCACTTTCAAGGTAAACTACTTTCCTTTGTCTGCTCTTCCTTTTAACAAGTCTCGGAATCGTGGCTCAAAGTGACAAAGATTGAATTTTGCTGCAGAATACAACACCAGTGCCAGCGCCAGGAGCAATGGGAAAGCAAGCAGTGGCATTTAGAATATCAGCAGATGCAGCAGCTTTTTTAGGATGCAGATTCCTTGGAGCACAGGACACTCTATACGATCATTTGGGACGACACTATTACAAGGATTGTTACATTGAAGGTTCTGTGGATTTCATCTTTGGAAATGGGCTCTCGCTTTTTGAGGTTCAATAAATTCCTCCTTATCAACCTCGACTTCCAAGCATATGCGTGTTTTTAACACTTCCCTTCCTTTCCATTATCTTTAATTTACTGAAATGCTTGGAATTCACACTTGACATATACTGAGCACTTTAAAATGTTCAATCTATTGATTTGATACGAACTAATTCCATAACAGGCCATCAGCTTTGCCGAAATCCTTCACGAGACTAAGAAAATAGACATCATGTTTCCACAAAACTTATTTTGAGTGGGTGGTTGTTGAAGTTTGGTAGCATTAATAATTAAGTGGCATTTTGACTGGTTCAGGGATGTCAGGTTCATGCCATAGCACAGTATACAGGAGCATTAACAGCTCAGGGGAGAAGCAGCATTTTACAGGACACGGGTTTCTCATTTGTGAACTGTAAGGTCACGGGCTCGGGAGCTCTTTACCTTGGAAGGGCATGGGGCCCTTTCTCCCGAGTTGTCTTTGCTTATACTTACATGGACAACATTATCATTCCTAAGGGCTGGTATAACTGGGGCGACCCTAATCGTGAAATGTGAGTCTCTCTCCCTCCATCTCTCTATCTGTGGTTTAGTTCATATTTGACATGACTCCGTCTCCGGGTGACAATTTTCAACCACCCCTCTGGACTTTCTAGTATTAGAATTCATAGCCTTAAGAGTCCCCGAATTTAGTCATTGGAAGAGATTTTCAGGACCTGTTTATAGATTTGGAGTGCGAATTTCTTTGTTGTTGGTTTACTATCAATCAATTAAAATAAGTTGGTCATTAAATAAGTCACTGAAAACCGTAATTAATGAATTATTTCTTATTACGCCTAAAAGACAAGCGAATGCAAAACTTCCTTGAAAACATTCACTTTTCCACCAGTTCCTTTTTAGTTTGGATCATCACTCGGCCGTCAAACGTCACTAGAATTAGTTTGGTCGGGCATAAAAAAGCATAAAACCAGCAATTCCTTTCTGATAAATTAAAGAAGTCTGGAACTGTGGGTCTCAAACTCGACCTGAAAGTTCGATGATTGCTTGACCCTCCAAAGAAGTTGATAGGGAAATTGCTATCTCATTATTGACAAAACCATCAACTTACATTTGAATTGGCGTCCGAAAAATGTTTTCAACCTCAAAGTTTGAAGATTGAATCCAATACTGATTTGTTCTTATTAAACCTCATCTGTAGCATAATTGGCATGCGTGGACGGTGCCAAAACTTTTGATCACATAGCACGTTCACGAGCGGGGTTGGTATGCGCTTGTCACGTTACCCTTTTTAAGCATGCACTTAAAAGAGCAGCTTTTTCTTCTGGCCTATCCACTAGGTGCGAATACCGTCCAAGTTCTGCTACAAATATGACGACAAAATGGCCGGTTACAGTTTCAGAACCCAACCCTCCTTCATATTCACGTACATATGTTTACACATTTATGTGTTCATTATTCTCCTTTTATTTCCATCGGAAATCTACGTGTAATGCACCTCAACGGATCTCTATATCCACTTCCTGATGCCTCAGATAGAAATTGTTTGTGGTTGTGGGTATTAAATTCAACTAGGCATTTTCTCAGACTGAAAGTTTTGTAACGACATTGTTTCGGTTTTATGGTGTGCCTGGCAGGACTGTGTTCTACGGACAGTACAAGTGCACAGGACCAGGAGCCAGCTTTGCAGGAAGAGTCTCATGGTCTAGAGAATTAACAGACGAGGAAGCTAAGCCTTTTCTCTCCCTTAGCTACATTGACGGATCTGAGTGGATCCGTTTGTAATACATTTCGAATGAAGTTCATGCAAGTAGGTTTTGCCTGCTTTGACATTTGTTAAAGCCATTTCAGTACACGATTCTTTTACTACACCTGCACTTCAAAGAAATTGCAGAGTCGCGCAACCACACCACTAGCTGTTTTTTTCTCGCAAAAGATGCAAATAAGTGGTGACTCTGATTGTACCAGAGGAATATCATACTAAAATTAATGCTTTCATCCTGACTAATTGTTTTGTCTTAGTATGTGGGTTTCCTTTGTATACTTAAACTAATTAGGAGGTGATAATCAAATTTGTAACTATAAATTAAGGGATGTTTTGTTCCACTTAATTTTTCTAAACAAAATAAAATAATATCAATACTAAAACATGATTTTTAATTTTTATTTTCTAATTAAAATAAAATTTTGTTTGATTATTAAATTTAATATAATTACATTGTTTTTATTAAATATTATATAAAATTTAAAATAAATAACAGATTTATTATTTTAATTTTAATTTATTATGTAATATTTTTAACAAATATTAAATTCATCATAATTTTATTAAAAATGATTAAATAAATAAATTTGGAAAATATTTTAAATAATTAATTATTTATTTAAATATTTAAAATTTAAAACTAAAATATATTATTAAATAATAAATTTCATTTTACGAACAATTTTATTTCATAGATAATTATTTTTGATTATTTTATTTTATTTTTTAAAATGTCAAAATTTAAAAATAATATAAAACAAAATTAAAATCCTTAATATGAAATAATTAAATTATAATAATATTAAGTTTAATTAGTAATTATTATTAAATAACTAAATGATATTTATCTAATTAATATTGAAATTAGTAAAAAAAAATAAAACTAAAATAACTTTGAAAGTTTCCATAGCAATTAAAAAAAAGAAGTAAAAAGTGATTGATAGAAAAATGGGGAATTACAAACTGAAGTTCATCAAATTAGTGCATACAAGCGTAGAATCAGAATCATAAGATCCAAAGAATACAATAGAATAATCGATACTAAGAAGGCATTTATCAAAAGAATGTTAAGTTCTGATCCTTTTTCTGCCTCTTGCAGTATCTGTAAAAGGGACTCGTTATCTTCTTATCTTTTTGTTTTGTGCATGGAACGATTCAGGCATCTGATCCATCGGGCCGTGGGCCACGATCACTGACGGTCGTTTAAACTCAATAGACGGGGACCCCCGCTCTCGCACTTTTTTTTTGCCGACGATTTAGTCCTTTTCGCGGAAGCCACAGTTTTACAGGCCCAGCTCCTGTATCGCACACTTGCGTTTTTTTGTGCAACTTCGGGCCAGAGCATCAGTAAAGCTAAAACTCGACTGTTCTTTTCTAAGACTGTTCTTAGAGCCACCGCTCGACTGATTAACCACGCCCTACATGTCCAGAGTACGACTAATGTTGGCAAATATCTGGGGGTCCCGTTGTTACATGAGCGTACTACTCGCCATACTTATCAGTATATCCATGATTAGGCCCAGATGAAACTCTCGGGTTGGAAAGCTCGTCAGTTAACCTTAGCAGGTCGGGTTACTTTAACCCAATCCATCATAGCTGCACTTCTCATCTTCACTATGCAGACGGTCCGTCTCCCTCGTCAGCTTTGCGATGGACTGGAAAAATTAATGAGGAACTTTATCTAGGGAGCACATGACGGTCAGCGAAAAATCCATCTTGTTAATTGGACCACCGTCTGTAAACCCAAATTTGCAGGCGGATTGGGAATTAAGCGGATTCGTTCGTCCAATGGTGCGTCCCTCGCTAAGCTATGTTGAGCCCTCTTTACCAAGCCTCATGCTCTATGGGTCCAGATCCTCCGGCCCAAATACCGCCTGGACTTTACTCATCGCCCTCTGACGTTGGACCGTCCTAGCGTCTCCTCGACTTGGAGGGGGATAGCTACGACATGGCCTGTTGTGCGGCAAGGAGCGGCCTGGAAGCTCGGGATGGGAAACTGGATTGAGGACTTGGGTCCACTGTATCTAGTGACCACCACTGATGTGTCGTCTGGCGACCTTACCGCTACTGTGGCTGCTTATCTGAATGAGGAGGGTGAGTGGCAATGGCATCGGTTCCAACACTACCTCCCTGCTTCTGTTTGTTTGCGAGTTGCTTCTTTCTGCCCGCTGAGCACAGGGAGGGGCGCTGACCAATTGGTCTGGGATCCCACTTACCCTCGTGGTTTTACAGTTGCTTCTCCTTATGACCTTATCGAGCAGTCCTGCCCGGCCGAGAGGTGTCGACTTTAGGAGGTCATCTGGAAATAGCCCGGTCCTAAACGGATTCGGGCTTTCCTCTGGGTTTTGGCTAACAAGAAATTATTAACGAACCAGCAGCGAGCTAAACACTCCCTTACTTCAGATAGCGGTTGCCACTTTTGCAGCTAAGAGGAGACTATCCTGCACCCCATTAGGGTGACTTCTATATGGCAGCAATTCCCTCCTCACCTTATCGATCGTGCCTTTTTCACTCTTGATGCGAAGAGTTGGCTTGGATCCCACCTAACCAAGCATCTCCAATTCCATCATTTGGATTAGGCTCTCCTCTTTGGCGTTGCCTGCTGGTTCATTTGGAAGTGGCAGAACGCAAACATTTTTGACCCTGCTTTTAACTGGCCCCTCGAAGGTGTGCGCATTGTCCTGGACTACAGCGATTGGAATGTCAAAGCTCTTTCGCTGGCTAATCGAGTTTTCCCCGACTCGAGGCTTGCTCGGGGTACTCTGGTAGGTTGGGCGAAACCCCTTGAGGGCTAGATCAAACTGAACACAGATGGCACTGCCAGCGCTGGGTCACTCCAGACCGCAACTGGGGGTCTTTTGAGAAATTGCCATGGTTTTTGGTGTGGCGGCTTTCTTCATTATCTTGGATGCGGTACCCCCCTTGAGGCCGAATTATGGGGAGTCCACACAGGGCTCAGCTTGGCGTGGGATAGTGGCTATCGTCGCGTGGTTGTGGAAGTGGATTCGCTTGAGCTAATTAACATCCTCTCCCCATCCACTTTCAACTTGACTAACATCTCTTTTTTGTTGACAGGTATACGAGGGTTGCTCCACCGACCGTGGGAGGTCCACTTCTAACATACCCATCGCGAAGGTAACTAGTGTGCTGATCTCCTCTCCTCTTTAGCAACTGCATCCAGCTCGGGCCTTCAGTACTTACGGGACCCGCCATCTCTTATCCACGAAGTTCTAATTTAGGATTCGTTTGGATTGCGCCATCCTCGCGACTGCCACTCAGGCATCCCTGCCCCTGTGATGCTGCTTTTCGATGCTTAATGTTTTAGCTTCCCGTGTAACAAAAAAAATCACTTCAACATAATGACCATCTTCGTACTTAAACCATGTCATACTTATATTATTGTCTAAGTATCTTTGCCTTGAAGCTCATAAGCCCAGAGCAACATCTGTAGAGGAGTGAGTAGAAGCTTTTAACAAAAGGAAATTGTTTATTTCCTTTATTTTTTTGAAAAATTATTTCCTTTTATGTTGATAGCTACTATATATAGTTTTTCTTTGCTTTAAAGGTTCCTGGAATTTATTATATTCCTTTCAAAGTTTGATTATGTAACACCCCACTCCCGCATGACCCGAACCCGACATCGATGGTGATATCCGAGTTCGGACCCTACGAGGGTGGCGTGCTACATCACTCAGCCCAAACTCAATATAAATTTTTTTTCACAACATACACTATACGGAAATCAATTAACATACACAATCACCAGTAAATATAATGACCATGGGGCTCTTTTTATAAATACAAATCAATTCAGCCCATTGACTTTACAAAAATGACCCAATCATTTGTACAAAAATTTAGAAAAATAATTTTATACAGAATTGTGCAACACTAATGCAGACTCGAACTGATCCCAACCTCTTCTCTCACTCACATGCGGTTGTTATACGTCCGTTGCTATTCTGGGTCCTGAAAAATAATTGCAAATTTTGGATGAGTTTTACAAACTTAGTGAGTGACCATCATCGATGGTTCACCCAGAAATAGAACACAATATTTACACAGCTCACTTTATTTCATAGTGCACATTCACAATATTTCACATTCACTCGTTTAAAGAATTGCGCATTCACATTATTCATATTCGATATTTCTATTATGCAGATGCAATGCACATGAGACTCGCTTTTCATTTATTAATTTGCTATGACCGAGTGCCTAAATTGTCCTATGTAGGGCTCATTAACAACTGTCCCTTATGCTATTGGGGGATACAGGGCTCATTAAACGTTGAGCCGAAAGCTCTGAATCACTTATGAGCTCGAAGCTCATTTCCACTCGTTGAGCTTAAAGCTCTAATCGGTGGCGAATCCAGTCACAACAGCCCTTATATTTCATACACTTATGCCATGCAATACATCAGTCACATCTACTCACTTTCACACGTCGTC
>JANZLF010000221.1:11429992-11445034 GCA_026546835.1 Erythroxylum foetidum | reverse complement strand
GTTGATATTTCATCTGCAGAGTCCGACGAGGGTAACAATGGATCTGAACAAGAGGAAGAGTTTGATTCTTATTCTTCTAACGAGGAAGATGATTGTAATTTACATTTAAGTTCTGATAGCAATTAATATGTCTTTGTAATAGACTATTTACGGTACCAATTTCAGTATTCCTTTTAATCATTGCAATTCTTATTCAAGGGATGTCGTTGTGGCGAATGGTTCCCGACGGTAATAATTCTTTCCGTTGGGAGGAATGTGGAACATTTGTCCCGTCCCAGGGAATAACCATTGTAGGAAACAGCGTTGCTGAAAGCACTCCGAGTCGTTTGCCATCCATGACCGATCTTCTACTTGAAGGTGGTTGCTATGATTATTACGTCTGTGTTCTTAATCTGTACATCTTATTTCCTTATTTTTAGTTCCCATAACATTATAGTAATGTGATGGTTTTAACTTCATGTTGTTCAAAGCTTCCAGTATTCTCAACGATGAAATTAGTGTCAGTAGAGGCCAGAGCCATGACACTACGACATATGGCCGGTTTGACAAATCAGTTGTTGTTCCCCCTTGTAGTAGTTCATCGGGGCAATTCGACCTCTGTACCAAGAGCGGCGAAACATTTACAATTTCCTCACGTAATATGGCCATAGCCAAAACGTTATTGAGAGAAAGTGTCCACAGGCCTGCACCTGGTAGAAGTCTGACTATTTCTCGCGCTTCGTTTGAACGTGCCAGGATGCTTTTAGGAAATCCAGAACTGGGGGACTCATTTACCTATACGGACTCTCATGTCACATGGAATCCGACGGAATAATTTACTCATGCATGACATAATTCGGGAACGTTGACAAGATGTTTGTTGTTGTATATGTTTGAATCTGGTAAACACAGTCATAATTGTATAATTGTTGACGTTCATTTGTTGTTGTTAACTCGTTTCTTAACTTTCAAAGACATTGGCTTATATGTAAATAACTTCATTAAACGATTGCTCTTAAGATTGTTATATTTGTACAGAATTCGATAAATTTTGTATTTCATTCATTAATATGGGACCTAAGAGACCACGTGAGGTTATGCGGCCGAGGTTTAGAGGGATGTTTGGCGGGCAACCGTCTCAAGGTGGATCGTCACAGTCTGGGACTCGCACTGAGTCACCTCCTCCTCCTACACATCCTCCTGTTGCAGATCATCCATCACCTGCTGCTACTAATGCTACACCATCGCCAACGGCAACGCATATATCATCCAATACCACAATAGGGGATGAAGGACATGGCCGGCAACCTGGATCTATAGGCGATGATGGGCGGAAGTATATCACTTACATCAATGACCAGTAAGTAATATGATAGGATTACACGTTGTTTCTAGCTAGCCTTTCTATTTTCACTCTATTTGTACACTACACTGACTTCTACTTTTAGGTTCGTACCGTCTGGAATGGTATCCAGGCAGATGACCGCCACTTTTAAGGAACGAATTGAACCTGATGGATATACGTGGAAGAATATCACTGCAGCTACGAAACAGTTGTACTTTAATGAGTTCGAGGTACAATAATTATTTCTGTTATTTATTTTATATTATATATATATATATAATATTAGTGTCATGATTAATATATAATAAGTTTGACGTTAACTAACATATATTTGTTTGTTCTTAAATCAGAAAGCATTTTTCTGGGACGCTACTTTGGATGGGAGCATATACAAATTTTGGGAGAGGCGGGCTCGTACTCGTTATCGCGACTTCATTAACGCGATAAACAAGGCTGGTGTACGACCCCGCTATATTTCGGAAGATATTTGGAGTCGTTGGCTGGCTTATTGGGCATCACCTGCAGCAATATCCATCTCAGGACGTAACTCGGCCAATAGACGTGGAGGCCCAGGTCTACAGAGTCTTCCCGTACATACGGGAGGCTCAATAACTCACCAAGAGCATGCAGACAGACTTGTAAGTATCTACAGTTTACACTAATTTTGTCAATAGTTAGCTTCGATATATTAAGGATAATGATAATGGTGTACCTATCTCATGCCACTTATGGCAGTGTTGACTTATTTCTGCACATGTTTAAACGATTTCTAATTCACATCTAACGACAAAGTCTTTCTGATGTAGGAGAAGTCATTGGGCACGAAGCCTACCCCCCTTCAGTTATTTCTGCACACTCACACAAAGAAGCATGACGGTGTAACCTTCATTAACAACCGCTGTCGAGAGCTGAATGTATGTCCAGTTATTGCTTATTTTTTATTTTTTAAACACTGCTCTCGTCTTTCGTCTTAATGTTAACTTAACATACCTTATAGGACCAATTACAGCAAACCCTTGAGCTGCAGTCGCAGGAGGAACAACCTGTAGACGTGTCTCAGACGTATTTTGAGGCCGTGGGTGGTAGGGATCGCCGTGGCAGGATATTTGGTCTAGGTTCGTATGGGAACACATGTTATTCCCAATCTTCCATGTCCAGTACAGCAGCGTCCACTAGACCATCGAACAACAATGAAGTCATCGAGCTCCGGGCTACAGTACAAACATTAATGGACAAGATTGCTTATATGGAAGAGGGGCAAACAGAGCGGGAGGAACAACGGATGAGGGACCAGGAGCAACGACTCAGGGAGCAGATGGAGCTACAAATGAGAGAGCAGATGGCGAAGATGAGAGAAGAGATTATGCGAATGACTCAGTTGCAACCACCTTCCGATCAGTCGAAGGGAAGTTCTCCAAATGACCACCAACGATCACCACAACTTTAAATTTTCGAACTCATGATTTTAAGGTACAATCATAACAATTTATGTTTACTTTGATGTGTTTGTATACATTTGTATTCCAATTGACATTATTAAAATCTTTGATGTACTGGTTGATGTGTGGAACCAATTGTATACAATTGTTTTTATTCAAAACTTTGATGTACTGGTTGATGTGAACTTTGATGTACTGGGTGATGTGTGGATGTCCAATTATATATGTAGTGTATGGATTATACCTTTTTTTGCCGACGGAATGTAATAATCCGTCGGAAAGTATTACCGACGGAATTGACACTCCGTCGGTATGATAATGTCCTTAATTTTGCGACGTCCAAAATTTCGTCGTTAACGTTGCAACTTCCTTCCGATTATTTGCAACGGTTTTCCCGTCCCTAAATAATACCGACGGTATATTCCGTCGTTGATGTGTCATTTTCACCGACGTTATATAAAAACAATTTCCGTCGCAGAATAACAACAACAGATAATATTCCGTCAGTTATCTGTTGACAAATTACGACGGATAATTTCCGTCGGTAAGGTATAACGACCGCTATTTCTACGATGGTTTATTCTTTCGTCGCTTTCCGTCAGAAAATATAATTACCGACGGAACTGTCCATTTCTCCGACGAAATATTCCGTCGGGAAAAGCCAGTTTTCTTGTAGTGTTTATACTCTGGCTCATGTTCTCTTCAACTACAACATTATTTAAATGCTTATTAGGCTGGTGTTCCCAAATATCATTGGTTTACTGCTGATTACTACTTCTTTCTTGATAATTCACTTATCTCTTAGTGCAATAAAAAAGCAAACTATTGTTTTCTCCTAGTACGAAGTCGAATATCAAGTAATATGAATATCAAGTTATTTCTAAAATTACTTCTAAGCTTCGATGACTTTGCTAGTTACTTCAAAGTATCAACACTTTGTTTCCATTTGTCAATCTTTTTTATTGTGATAATCGAAGTACTATGCAGGTTACTCGTATTGATGCCTTTCATGAACGGACAAAAAATATTAAGATTGATCGCTACTTTATGTGTCAGCATTTTGATTATAATATGGTTGATATTATATTTTTACATGTTTTGGGTTTCTGGCGTTGAGAGGAGCAAAAGCACTTTATATATAGGACAAACATTTTTTTCGGAAATTATATATATTACAAACTTGCTAGACGAAAAGTTAGATATCCCTATTTGACCTTTGTATTGACTAGTATTACAATATGTCTATAGTAGAATGGATGCATATCTTGGCGAATTAGAACTTAAGCACCATTGTATAACTACTGTGTATTACTATATATGTATAGTAAAATGGATTCATATCTTGGCAAACATATGAACATTGGAGAGACAGATAAGTTCAAATTGCATGTGAGATACATATCTAACCAAGAAAAAATTAATGGACTTGATGACGGTTTAGAACCCACAAAACAGTAATTGGGACCAGATTAAATTTCACATTCATTGCATGTACAAGGCAAAGTCGCGATCATGATTTGTTGGCACGGTGATTTAACGGGGAACAGTGGAATTCAATTTTCTTGCTCCACTCCAGTTGAGAAAGTGATGTATGAGTGTAGAACAGTAGTTCTTATAAAGTTCGTACCCGATAAAAGCAACAAATTTGTACTATCCCCTCGTGCGTATCCTGCTAAAAGACCCTTCTCTATTACCTGCATACAGACAACTCCCTGTTTTGTTTTTAACTCTCTGATCAGTTGTTCAGCCATGGATAATGGTGCCCCTCTGCTACGTACAGAGGGCCTTCTTTCATTACTGCCATTGTTTTTCCTATTGGTTCTTTTATCCGTGTCACATATGCATGCCTAGTATGAGAACCAGACTGAAACCAACCTGAATTGTATTATTTTGGAGCGTACTTTTGATCCCCACATAAAAAGTTTGGTATGTCCTACATGCATTGTCAGACGTGAAAATCTTGGAGCCCACTGAGTTGGCCTAATTAGTAATTACTGATTAATTAATAGAAATTTTTGGTAAATAAACTAATGAATATTTTTATATGTTTATTGTTGAGATGTCATTATATAATAGAAAAATATATTCATCAATTTTGCAGAGCTGAATTAACAGATATAGAAACATTATATATGAATATGGCGGAAATCTCTCTTTCAGGGAATGTATCGTGCTTTCAGAAATATATATATATATATGCCATCTTTTTTCTTCAAGAGAAATACCTGGAGTCCCAACACCCTTGAGATCCCAAAAAAATTCATGATCAAAATTAGTGTACTCTTTTCTGAGTCGACCTTGGGTTCTTAATCATGGAGTACTGTTTGTAACAGTTGTACACAGTAGGGACGACCACGTGATAGTTTGGCATGAACAGATTCATGTGTCATAATATCCATATTATGCTTCCATCTTTTTTTTTTTTTAACTACCAATAATATCTTTAAATTGTAAACATAGCATAGCTAAAGCCTGGACCATGTAAATCTTAGATATTAGGCATGACGGCGACACTCTACCCTCCATCTTAGCCATAACTTGCAACTCTTCCACCACCCAATATTTGCTTTGACGTTCTATATACATCAGCCGAATATTGTAATAATCTCGAGTAAGGTCACTCTCAGTCGTCATAAATTTATGGCCATCAACCCAAACCCCTACAGCTACAGGTGTCAAAACCTGATCTGATCTGGAGGTACTCCGGTACTTTTTTCTTTAATGACCTGTCTAACCACAACGGAGCTCTTCTAAGGAGTCAAAACTTGGGCATGTCTGAATCTTTGCGACACTGCCGTCAACAATTAATGCATACAGCATTTGTACCGTACTGCCACTGGGGTGTTTATTCCGAATACTATATGCCGTATTTCAGCTAAAGAAGATTCCAAAATCTGACATATATCTAAAGTTTTGGTGAATTGTGTTCGTTAAAATGATTGACTTCGGTAGATAACAGGCATAATTAGAACTACGATAATGGGGAAAAGACTGTTCCTCCTCCTCTGATGTACCCATACTATATCTGAAACCCACAAAAAAATGTTCAATAATTCACCAAACTTAAGCCAGAACGAAGAAAAGGAGAAAAGAAACAGGAAACACGACAAGTACAATGTTAGGCTATCAAAACGAAGCAACCGCAATTGGAGTGAGCTCTTATTCTTGATCATATACTGCATTGAACCGCCAACTCATGACTGCTGCTTATCACTATTATACACAACGCGCGTCAGCAATTGAGCTCTTGTGGCTTGAAGATCCCAGTCGGTGGCCCCCACCACATACAACATTAGCCCAGCACAACATATCTGGGCCGCTAACAACCCGATCCAAAGCCCACAAAACCCCACTTTGAGATAGAATCCGAGGCCTACTGCCACTGGCATGCCCACCAAATAGAACGCTCCCAGATTGATATTCGCTGCGTTGGATGGCCTTGCACTTCCTCTAAGGACCCCACACCCCACTGTTTGCGGACAGTTACCCAGTTCGCACAGCCCTAGGATCGGCAGAGCTGCTGATGTCAGCCGTAGGATCTCAGGATCACTCGTGAACATTCGGCCCCACATGTCCTTCATTTTCGATGCGAAAACCGAAGCTGATAGGCCCATCGTGGCGGCCACAAAGACCGCCACCACAGCTGATAACTTCGCCTTGTCAGGACGTTTTGCTCCCAGTTCGTTGCCCACCCGAGTCGATACAGCAAATCCTAGTGAACTCGGGAAAATATAGATTAGCGACGTCGTTTGAATCAAAATCCCCATGGATGCAACTGTTGACTTTGGGTCGACCAAAAGCCCACACAGCACGATCATGATCTCATACCACCACCACTCCAAGCAAACCGATACGCAGCTCGGCGCTGCCAGCTTGATCAAAGGTTTCCAGCCTGTGAGGCACTCTTGGCTCGGTCTTGTCCATGTTGGCTCATGCAAACCCGAAATCCATATGTAAGCAACTAGAAACGTGACTACGATTAGGTTGGACGCGACCGCAGAGACGGCGACTCCGGCCACGCCTAGCTTAAAGTGGTTGACAAGTAAAAAGTTGATCGGTAAATGAAGAATGACACCGGTGACGGACGCTAATGTTAACGGGTGGGTGATACCTTGAGAGCGCAGGTAAATACGGATTGGGTGGATAAAAGAGTTGGCTAATAGCTCAGGTAGAGAGAAGAATAGATATTTATGTGCCAGAGCTATGATATTGGGATCTTGGTGAAGATAGAGAAGGATCTTGGACACGTTAAACCATAGAAGAGAGATGGGTATTGATGAGACTAGCAGGAAAATGACTGAACGATGAAGGGTTACAGACAGAAGTTTTGGACGTTGAGCGCCGAAGGCTTGAGAGCAGAGAGGTTCCATACCTAAAGCGAGACCAGAGAGTACAGAGTAGCCGGTGATGTTAGCGAAGGCAATAGCAAGAGAGCCAGCGGCGAGTTCAAGATCACCGAGATGGCCGAGGAAGAGCATGGAAGTGATGGAGCGAGAGTACAGAATGAGAGCAGTTAGGGCAATAGGGAATGCGAGTCTAAAGAGTGATTTTGTTTCAAAGATGATAGCTGACAAACTGGGGTATAGTATCTCTGAAGCATACGTACTGATGCTGTCTGAAATGGGATTTTCAGGGTCTTTGATGGTGGTGTTGGGAAGCGGTAGGAATTGAAAGAATTGTTGCTCTTTTACTGGTTCGTTGCTCAATGGCAAGATGGGAAGTGTCGTGTTGGTATTCTGATTATTACACATGATGAAGAACAACAACAACAACAGAAGGTAATGATGGTGTGTGTGTATATATATATATATATATATATAGGTTCTCTTGACTCCTCTTTCCACACCTGAGAGATACTCTCATCAAGACCACTCACTCAAAAGGATTTCTTTCTATAACTGAGAGAGAGATATAAGCACCCGCAGGGGGAAACATGTCATGACAATTGGAGGAATTAAATAAACAGTGAAAATTTAACAAATAATGGAACTAACCCTAGCTGCTACTCATGCAGAGGTTCTCTAGAGAAGCATATTCAAGGGTGTAAATGTTTTGCAAGTTGACGAAGGTATGGTGGACAAGAGGCTATATACTGAACCTAGCTAAATGACCTCTACAAAAGACAGCAGTTATAAAGCATATAGTGAGAGCTAAAGGGGTTAATTACTTGCTTGCCCCTGGATAGGATAACTATATGCATAACGGGGTGGTTTGTGTGTGACTATGAAATTTTAGTGAGGGCTTTAAGAAGTTATCTTTAATTTTAAATATAATGAAGCAAATTTAAGATAAGGGGACAAAAGAGAGAGAGATGTGAAGGAAAGGAATGGGGGCAGTCTCAAGAGAGTAGCCATGTGAGAAACATTATGGTCTGAGATGATGCTGTCTTAATTTCATTTCATTTGTATATGTAAGTAGGGTTCACAGAGAAGGACACTTAAAAGGACAGCCACATGCAAGGGTGAAGATGAAAGTAAAAAATAAAGGAATGAGACTTGAGAATGTTGGCTAACGTAAATAATCAAAGGAGAGGAAGTACTAGTACGGCTCCAATGGAGGATTGAGAGAGAGTCATGAGCGCTGGAATTTTGCTTATCACATATCTTTCTTTTTATACAAGGGAAAAACACGAAAATTAGCCTAATTGATAGAGATCTACGATACAAAAGGTTTTGGTGGTCCGATACAGAAGAAGCTGGATCAGAAGCAGGAGCTCCTGAAGAGTCCGAATAATCGAGAGGAGAGAGCTGCTAAGAAAGTCAGACTATTAACACACTGGTTCCCTTCATGATACACGTGCTGAATCTGAATCTCCCACACTAGATGTAAATAGTATTGAATACCTGTCATTAAAAAAACATACTCAGTCTGAGGAATAAAAAAAGCGAAGAGGATATTAATTACCTCTAAAAAATCAACTTCGTGTCGATAACCCAACAACCAAGCCAACTAGAGACCAAAATGAATGTCCCATAATTCAGCGTCGAGGGGTGAGGCTCGGCCAATTTTATCACATCTCTTTAACCCTACAGCAGATACTTAAACTCTAAACAAAGGTGTCTCTGTCGTGTTGAGTTGGGTGTAATTGACTGTTGGTTGTAGTTTTCCAAGGGGGATGTCATTGTTGTTCCCAAAGTGGTGTGGGTGTGAGTGCTTCGCTTTGCTTGATTTGCTTCGCTTTGCTCTGCTGGTGCCTGTTGGCTCAGACGCGTAGCAGAGAGTGAAGACAGAGCCAATCTTGTGAGTTGTGACTGAATGACTATGACCCACACACACACACACACTTTCTCTTTGCTTTTAGTCTATTTGACACTTACTTCTGCTGAGAACCGCTTCTTTCTCCTGTGTTTCTATTACGGGAACGTGTTTCCCTCACTCTCTCTCTCTCCTCACTATGCATGCTCCGTTCCGTTTCCCATGGCGATGGACCTCTCTTTTCACATTTACGCTCTGAACATATTTTTACATCATTTCATTCCTTTTTTTCTTATAAACAAAGAAGGAGATTTTTAGATTTAATTTTTTTGGAAGCGAATACCAGTTTTGACCTCTACCTTACTTGATTCATTTCATCCCTTTATAACCATGGTTTCGAACTTTCAGGTTACATACATTTTAGTACAAACCGCAAGTGGATCCACATAAAAAAGTATTATTAACAAAAATCATATATAGGCTTTCGCATAAGGAGTAATATTTAAATTCTAAAGGGTAGTAGATGAGTCTATTCCACGTCAAAACACGGTTCCTTCATATCCTACATTTTTTTTTCTGTGTTCAAAGGTGTGGCAGGCAGCCAATTGTTAGAGATGGCCATTTGATGGAGGGCACATGACCAGTCGGAAGAACTTAATTCGCATAAATTGGTTAATACTTAATATATAGTTCTATTTTTTAAAAAGAGTTAATTGTGTTTAATTCCTGCTGTTTCAATTATTTAAAATTTCATATAATTCTATTTTTAAAAAAGAGTGAATTGTGTTTAAGAAAAATATGTGTGAATGAATATAAATATCTGATTTGTGAAATCTATAAAAATAAATATTTACAGATATTTATAAAATTAAGGAAGATCTAATATAAAATTAAATTTGACTTTAATATTATATTAAATTTTTTAGAAAACCATATTATACAAACTCTAATTCGTATTGAATTTTTTATAATTTAATTTTTTAAAAGAGTTATTTGTATATAAAATAAATATTATATTTCTTTCTAAAACTTTTATAATAAGTTATAAATTTATATATTTTTCTTTGATTGTTGTTTTTAATTGATACACAAATTAAATAATTGTAATCTAATATAATTTCAATGAAAAATCAAATGATCGTCTTAATTCTTAAATAATAATTTAAATGTGATAAAATATAAAATTATAAATTACAGACAAAGTCGACCGTATCTTATGTTTAGTGGTCAAAGTAATATAAACTTCGCCATCTGATCAACTTAAAGCAACTAAAGTCTTCATTAATATCCTGCTTGCAATTGAGCGTCGAGCGCATTCACTGGGAGTCTTTTAACTTTTCCCAGCTTTGAGACACGACTCAAATACTTATATTATAATATTTGAAACATGTGACATTTCTCTTTTGCCCAATTATGTTAAGCATAGGACAAGATATTCTGTTCAATATTATTATGTTTTATTCTGTCTTATAAAATCTCAGCTATTTATTTTGCGGGATCTACGCGAGATTTATGCGAGACTCACATAAATAAATGACTGAGATTCATTGGACACAATAAAACACCATAATATTAGACAGAAAATCTAAACTCGTCGAGCACAAGGTCCATCCTCCATGAATTATTTGCTTAGTAGATAACATAAAGAACTCTTTCAAGTGTTTTAAATGACTTCCATTTTCTCTTGGGGGTGGCTTTTGAATGGCCAATGCAACAATTGAAATTCCATTGATGTAACTTTTCCTTAGCTTTTGAGCTCTCAATACTTTCCCATCCCAACAATCATCACCATGGATTGTGTGTGGAACACTACGTATGTTATATATTTTTCCAAGACGATGTTAACTAGAACTCCATGGTTTCTAACCCCATAAATCTAACCAGGACGAATAAACAGATAATTTTAAATGACACATATAAGAGACTACTTAAGGGAAAAAGCTCTGCACACTAACGGAGACAAGTTATGATCGCACGAAGTACTCTAGTATCAGACACGCCACTAGTCGGTTCTAGTGGTCGGATTCATAATCTTATTGGTCATCTGGATTGCTTTGCCTGGTTTTTAGATCTTCAGTAGGTCATCAGGAGTAGCTTGGCGGTATAGTGGGTTCAAATGGTAACTTTTCATTTGAATATTCAACTATACATATGAGAGGTAGAAATACTATTGAGGTACACCAATTACTGAGCTTGCTAGGATTCACTTGATTGTTTTGAATGATCAACTATAACTATGAGAAGTAGAAATACTATATATTGAGGCACACTAATTACTGAGCTTAATAGGATTCACTTGGTTGTTTTGAATAATCAACAATACATATGAGAAGTAGAAATAATATTACACACCAATTACTGAAATTACTAGGATTCACTTTCTTGTTTTGGATAATCAACTATACACTCGAGAAGTAGAAATGCCATTGAGGCACACCAATTAATAATCTTAATAGGATTCACTTGGTTGTTTTGAATAATCAACTGGAATATTTCATTTGATAAAGCTGAATCTGATAATTAAACTGGAATATTTCATTTGATAGGGACAAGCAATCAAGAAGAACTAACGCCATCCTCTATGTACATACGATCCTCCTCAAGTTTGAATGATGAATAAAGTAGGAAAAATCAAAAGTGATAAACATGTGCAGATCTTCTACAATCTCATCAGCATTATTATGATTTGTATTATAGTTTATCTTCTGTATCTCAATTGAATTTATTTGTATCTTAGTTGGTATTATCTTAACAACTTAGATATCACAAAACTTGTATAAATAGAGTGTAAAGCTATTCATCTAAATACAAGAAAAACAGTATATTTATATATCAATGTCTGCATTTTCTCTGTTCCTTCAAAAAGACATATAGGTCAATATTGCAGTAGTCAAGAAAACTGTACAATATTGTATTGTTGCTTGTCAAATATACACGTCAAAAGATGATAATGAAATCAAGATGGAACATGGAAGTCAAGTAGACATGCTTTAATGAAACGAAACATAGTTGCAAGCGATTGCAGATATTTTTTTTTTAGTATTATCATTTTAACATTTATTCTGATGGTTATTATAAATGATCATAATTTGTCAACTGTAATTACTGAAGCACATTATTGTCACATTAGTCTTGGTAAATCTCTATTTAAAATCTTTTATAACTTACTTGCTGAGAGAAGATAAGAGAACAGATGATATGGGCACGCTTATCACCTTGGCATTAAAGAATGAAGAAAAATAACCTTACGGCGAGTCTACAAGTAAATATAATTACAATATGTCCTTCGCAATCATTCCCATTATTAAAAGGTTATGCTGAAGAAGCTCATAACTGGAAGGCTGTTGTGCGTATCCACTTGGCAAACTGTGTGTTGCTTGGGCTAGATTTAGATCTTTTATCCAGATCAAAATATGTGATCCTTAGCACACTAATTATATGTTTTGATAGTGACAAATGATATTTTTTCTGATATTTGAATTTATGATCTGATCCAGCCATTATTGATGCTTTAAGAGTAGCTTGTTTTAAAATCTTGGACAAGTTTTTACAAGGAATATGTACGACTAGACATGGTCTAAAGCTGATTTTAATCCACACAAAAATGGAGCAAAGACGAATAAATATAATAGGACTTGGAGGGATGGAGCCAAAATTGTTGGATTGGAATTATTGCTCTAAGACTGAGATCATTAGAGGAGGGAGATGTTTGGGTATATATATTGAAAATAGCCCCCTACATAAAAGCAAAAGAAAAGAAAAGCACCACTTTTCTTGAATCTTTAGATCTATGATCTATCCCAGCAGGTACAAGGTCACTGCCACTCCACCCAACACAAAGACAGTCAACTACATCACTTCTTTGGTGGATTCCCCGCTAAGATTCTCGTTGATTCATTTGGCGGACGTCTCTGTTTAATTTACTAGGTTTGATTCCTTTCAACCTACCGTATAATTTAACCACACCCTCACGCATATATGCACAAGCAGGCACAGAGTTGCCTCCAAGACTAAAAAGGTAATTTGAATACAAATTCAATGAAGAATAATTTGTTTTAATGAAAGCAGCAAAATTTTCTTCCATTAAATTTTAGCTAAAAATTATTTATTCGTTAAACCTCCATATTGTATAGCTTTATGTTGAAAATCACATAGATTAAAGTACCAAATCAATAGATATGTATAACGGCAATTATTTGAATAGTACATGGAATTCACGGGTTAAAGTATTCACATTCAGACTTGTTTTCAATTATGCCCCTAATGATTGAGAATTGTCTAATTTACCCTTCCAATTATGCCTTATGTCTTTTATACTTAAGTGTCTTACCAGCAGTACCCTTGAACATTCTAACATAAACTTTCTTGTAGAAGATGTCCCCCATTGTCTTAAGTTTCTAATGACATCAAAATCATTCAATTCGGTTCATTGATTCGAAAGATATACTTCAAACATTTTTGGACTGCTCTTGTCCAAATCAGTATACTATACACAACTTCTATCCTAAATTTAAACATCTTAGAAACTGAATTAGATTCCAATTCCTTCATACCATTTGTAGCTCCATGTCTCTAGTTCATCATAATTAGAAATCATCTCATTTGGACCTCTACCGATCCAAAAATCATCAAAATACTGAAGTATGTTCAGTGGAATAACACCAGTTTATAGTATTTAAAAACACATACATTGTACCGGTCCCACATTTTTCACTCAATCTCTCTCACCTCATTTTAGATTGTTATGAATTTTGGTGGATATGTAGAGAAATGTCTTACGAGTCCAATGATTCAAGAATCAAGTCATTTAAGTGTCTAGAGAAGAAGTTATGGCCTAAAGAATCCAATATGGTTTTATTCTCAATCGTATTGAACCTATCGTGGGACAATTAGTATAACTTTCTCTAGATATATCAGATTTAGGTGTTCTTTAGAAGGTTCGAAAGAGGACTTCAAGAGTTACAACTTTTATGAAGACCTAGATGATAAATTATATCTTCTGAAGGATAAAAATAGAACAGAAGATATAAGATGAACAATAACCCAAAAGAAGTTTATAAACAGTGATATAGAAGATAATTTACAATTGTCATAACTTTCTCTATAGCTATCAGATTTAGGTGTTATTTGTATGGCTTTAAAGAGAAATTCAAGAGATACAAATTTTATGAGACTTTGAAGACAAATTCCATCATCTAAAGAATCAAAAATGGAACAGAAGATGTAAGATGACCAGTAACTCAGAAGAAGTTTATGAACAGTAACACAGAAGATATTTACAATTAGCATAACTTTCTTTACAAATATTAGATTTAGGTGTTCTTTAGATGGTTCGAAATAGAACTTCAAAATCTATAACTTTCATGAAGACATCAAAAACAAATCCTATCTTCTGAAGGACCAAAAATAGAATAGAAGATGTAAGATGAACAGTAACCCAGAAGAAGTTTATGAACAGTAACACAAAAGATGTTTTACAATTGACATAACTTCTCTAAAGATATTGGATTTAGGTGTTCTTTGAATGATTTGAAAGAGGACTTAAATAGCTACAACTTTCATAAAAACATCTAAGACAAATTCCATCTTCTGAATAATCAAAAATGGAACAGAAGATGTAAGATGAACAGTAACCTAGAAGAAGTTTATAAAACGGAAGATATTTTACAATTGGAATAACTTTCTCTATAGATATCATATTTAAGTGTTCTTTAGATGGTTCGAAAGAGAACTTCAAGAGCTACAACTTTTATAAAGGCCTTGAAGACAAATTTCATCTTTTGAAGAATAAAAAATGGAACAAAAATATGTAAGATGAACAGTAACCCAGAAGAAGTTTATGAACAGTAACACAGAAGATATTTTACAATTAGCATAACTTTATCTACAAATATCAGATTTAGGTTTTCTTTATATGGTTTGAAAGAGGACTTTAAGAGTTACAACTTTTATGAAGGCAACTTTGCCAAAATCTATCTTGATCAATCCCAAATTTTTCCTTAAATTTTGAAGATGAATTTTACATTCATCCACCAAAGTACTACACTCAGTTCTCACTTCATGACAAATTTTGAGACTCTTAGA
>JANZLF010000221.1:11367077-11378744 GCA_026546835.1 Erythroxylum foetidum | reverse complement strand
GTACCAACCGGTACCGGTACTGTTCCGTTCCAAAGCTTAATCCGGTACCGACCCCGGTACGGTATTCATAACATTGGATACGTTACATAATAGTTGAAACTTGAAAATGTAATGTTGACAAATTTTCATTTAAATTTGAAGTTTTGCAAAAGTCATCATTCATTTTGTATATTTTAAAATGTCATATTTAAATTTTGGTAAAAATTAAAATTACAATAAACTTTTTATTTTTTAAATAGAAATGTTTATACCTAAACGACACAGTAGAAACAGCTTCTTTATTATGTAAAGGTAACGATGTGTACTATCAAACTTCCTCAGACTCCGCTTCACTTTGAAATTTCGGGTTGAATGTGATGATAATGATTAGAAACGTTTGTAGCTAAACAACATAGACTTGGCTATTAGATACGATGGGTTTTAGGCTCACCACAACTGTTCTCTATTTTCACAAAAACCAAATAATTTCAGAAAGAAGCGCCATATGCCAGAGTCTGTTTGTCATCCCTTTCTGTTTTGTTTTCTCATTTGCATCGGAAGGAAATAATCGAGTTTATGTATAATGATATGTGAGCTGCGACTATGCGAAACATTTTTCTCTGGTTTCAACTGGAAATAAGGCGGGCATTTTGTAGTTCTATGCTCTCTTTAACTATTTACAACAGATGATGATTGATACTATAACTTCTTGTCCATTGCATTGGATTAATTTTCTGAGTTTCAGAATATTTGTCAGAGAGATACATTCACTAACTCGAACGGAAAATACATTGCACCTTTGTCACGCTTTGGATCTTAAGATATTATACAAACCACCTTAATGCTGCAATGAACATGGAGAACATTTAACGCAGGACTAACAAATGTGTCCAAATGATGATGATCTCATTTATTGTAGAAATATAGTGCTTGTGGACTGCTTCCCGCAGGATTTAGTGTAGCAATTACATGTTATAATAGCCAGAGTCATCACTTTGAATTCCTAAGAGCAGGAGTGGCTTCACACTGCCTGCGAGTTGATGTATACGTAGATGTTTGAGATGGGAGTTGGGAGGGACACAGAAATCTCTAACAATTTAAATTTTAAATTTTAAATTTATTATTAAAAAATCAATGTAATTACCAAGTTACTTAATTTATAATTCCTTTACAATTTATACAAAATTAATTTATAATTCCTTTAAAATTTATACAAAATATTTACTTACAGTCATTGTCTTTTATAAGCAAACCTAAACTAGCCACACACAGAACATCTATACTGCCACCAACTACACTTATTAAACCTTTCAACAGAGATTTATAAACAAAAGGTTAATTACAACAACAATATCAAACCTTATTCAATTTTGTAATTAAAGCTTGAATTTTAAAAAATAACAATTAAATATCAATTTGTTTTCAATTATAATCCAATATTAGTATTTCTGCTAATGTCTTTACCATGACTTCTCACATAAGACAAAAATCCTAAACATTTATACTAATCAGATTTAATTAAGTTTAACTAAACTGAGTTATTTTGAGATTGAAATCTCTAAATCAAACTGTCATGTTAGTGCAAGACAACAATAACACTATCATGCTAATAGGAGAGAGCACGACAATCTATAACAATCTAACTTATAGGAGTGTTTAAAATTTCTGATTTATGTGACATGCCACATTAACAATGCTTACAAAAATACAAACTTCAAGTTAGAATTAAAAAAATTAAAACATTGAATATTTAATTCTAATTTTTAATTTCAAGTTATAATTGCAAAATTGAGTAAAATTTTAAAAAAATTTTATTAACCCGTAAAAAAAATTAAAATCCTAAAGAATTATAATTTTAGAATTTAGAAATTTAAAAAAAAAAAGCGTTTTTAACCTTCTTTTTTAATGACATCTTACTATTTGCGTTGAAAAACATTCTGCTGTTTTGTCTGGTTACTATTTCTCTATGGCCAATCCTGCTCTTATCTAAGCTTGGATAGCTTTTCTAGAGCATCTTTTTCTTGCTTCTTTGCCATCCCTGCTCTACAATGGTTTTATGCTCAGGTACAAAGCTTAAAACAAGAAAAGGAGGATGGTGTCAGTGTCACCTAGATAACCACAACAAGCACAGAACTCCCAAATGTGCATAACATGAAAGTACAAGCTTCATGTTCATCTTAGACAATGACAAAAAGTAACAAGTAGGCACTAATTTCAGTTGCACCATATGGACATACCTATTACCAGAATCCGCGGAAGAAAAACGCTCAAAAGAGAGATTACATAGATGTTTGATATTACAAAGTAAAAAGTGTTTGATCCTCTTCTTGAACTCCAAAAGAAATGCTCAGTCTGAGATCAAATATTGACAAGTTTCTCAACCTTGCATAGATGCTTGGTTGATCGCTCAGATAACCATCAAAAGCAGGGGTTGCCGACCTCAAATTTCAGATTAATAGAATATTAAAACAATCAAACCTCAATCAATGAGCCACTAAGGAATAAACAAAAATCAAATAACTGGCATAAGCAAGGTTATAAGGGACAAGCAAGACTACATCCCGACCTTCCTAATCTTACATGTCCAGAAGAATAACTTGAAAGATCCAAGGACTGCTAAACATGAGTTTAAATCACAAAAAGATATCTTACAACTGGCAAGATTCATGTTCTTACAGAGAAAATCACTGCAATCAAGGACATCATAAGTAATCCATGAAAATCTTATCCCAAATTATCAATCAAGTACGAACACAAGTAATCTTGCAAATTGGAGTTTCATAGAAATAAATATTACCTATAAACACTAATACGTGTCCCTAATGGGATGAAATAGAGCGAGGAAAAGAAGTCCAAACCAGTAAAAGACAAGTTCTCCTGGTATTCCAGCTCCTTGCGAATGCATCTGAAGGGCAACTTCACTATTTATTTCCTGTTCTATGAAATAGCCTTACATCTCATAAGTTGAGCAGTTTCAATCAGAACAACATCAGAAAAATCAATTCTTCTACGATTTAATTTCAGGCTGCAAACGGGGCCATTATTCAGCATATATAGATGTTTAGTTCACATCATAGTCCAGTATACAGTATGTCATAGCGCCTCATGTTTAAAGGCATAAGTTGGTTATAGCCCATTCCTTTCTTGGACAACGATACCAAGATTCTTTTATTACTCAAACACCACATCAAGTAACTAAAATCATCATAATATAGTGAATAAAAAACTGCAATAGAATAACCACAATATAACCTTTTTCTTGTAGTCTCCCGATTAACCAAAACAAGCAGCTTCACACTATTGTTTGCAACAACCATTTAGTACACCCAAAAGGCAGATAAACAGGACAAACACAAGACTCATAAGTCTCAACCATCAAAAGATAACACTTCTGTACCGTTAGCATTTTCATACAATAACCTTCACGATGGAACACTCGCCGAAAGAATAAGTATCAATTGGAATAACATGTGAAAACAAACAACTCAAACCTATCCTACAAGCAACAGCTGAGATTATTTCAAACAAAAAAAGAGACTTCAACAAAGTCAGATACCTACAAGCGTGCCTTAGTCTGTTCAACAGCATAATAGACTAATAGCTGCATACCAATCTTGGCCGACCAACTATGCAGTCTCCAATCTCAGAAATAAAAAACTCCAATATAAACTAGAAAGAAGATTATGTTACATTTACAGATAACCAATTCCACTAACCCATCATCTTTTAGCAGAAAAAAGGAATGGATTAAAAAACAAAACTGGGAACGGAACAATGTAACACCAGAAAGATCATACATATAGCTTCATGAAGTTTGGGTCAATTTTATAGTTTCACCTCCTAAAAACACAATACCAAAAATTGAAGCTTGTGGCTAAATTAGGCAACTTTTTCACTTGTACTCAAAATTGGGCACTGGAGGCGCATCAAAACTCTCCAAAATCTCCGTCTTACTAGATGGTGCTTCTTGTTTCTTTCCTCTACCACCGAACCACGATCCCGACTCAGATCCACTGGTCGAAGGCGACTCGTGCATCATCGTAGAAGGGACAGGCTCGTCCACGATGATGGGCAAGCTTTGCTGAGCACTCATAACCTTATTAAGCATGATCCCAGCGCCTTCGATCAAAGCCAGGAGCACTCCGCCAAAAACAGCGGCACGTGACGAAGCTGCAAACCCTTGGCGCATAGAGAGGAAGCCACCGGTGGCGGCTCCGGCGATGATTGAATTCCATGGGTCCTCTTTCTGACGAAGATAAACCATAGAGCAGTCGAAGGCCGAGAAAAGGCCTCCCCACACGGCGAAGCTTCCGCCAACTCGAGGGGCATTCATGCGCACGGCTTGCGTGCCGCCGACGAGACGAGTACCACTCGGAGAATTGTAGATGCCTTTGATGAAATGGAAGGCGGAGCCGCCGACAGCTCCCATGCCGAAGGCGCCACCGATGTCATCAAGAATACGGTCCGGGCATGGTTCCCTTGAAGTTTCCGGCGTACCCATGAATTTCTCGTTTCCCTTTTCCTCTTTGCTGGATTCGGAGGGTGCTTGGAACAAGGCTTCGTGTGCGTGGAGGAAAAGTAAATATTTTTAGGGTTGACAGATACTGTTTCACGAGAATTTCCTTGTTTAAGTCTATATATTTCTGTTTTTCTAAAAGAAAAGATGACAAGGAAATATGCTGTTTAGCAAATAAAAATTTGCATATTAGCTGTTATTTAATTATATGGCAGATTTTATAGTTGGTAGTTGATATCGAAATATATCATAATATTTAATTAGTCGGTAATATTAACTATTTATTTAAAATATTTTAAAATAATTATTTAGTTTTAACTGTTGATATATAAAATGATTTATAACTTATAAGGGCATGATTTAAAAAAATTATAAAGGAATAAATATTATATATATTAGTATTTTATTGAATATTTTTATAATAATTTAAATTTTAGACATTTAATTTTAAATATAACAATCCAAATGAAGTTTTACAATATAATTAAAATATAGGGAAAAAATTAATATCATCGTTAAAGCAAAAGTTTATAACAATTTAAGAGTGTCATCTAACTATCATTAAACTAGAATCAATATTATGATAAATAATTGTCGTCTCTCGATTTTTCTATTCATACCAATTAGACTATTCAAATAAAATAAATATATAAATACATTTTATCATTAGTATATTTTTATTAATTTTTAATTTAAAATTATTTGATCTCTTAATTTAAAATGAATAATAGAATTAAATTGTAAATATTATTAAAATTTTAATAAAATTTTATTGTAATATATTTTATTTAAAATATTATATTATAAAAATATTTTTCTATCAAATTATTGTTTGTTTTTATATAGTAAAAGGAAAATATCACTTCATTTTGGTAAGGAAAGTACTATTAAATAATTAAATAATATTAGAAAAAGATAAAAATAAATTTGTAAATATTAAATAATCAACTTTTAATGCATAATTACGAAACCATCCTAGTAAGATTCGAAGAATAATAAAAAATCTAAAGAAAACTATCTTAAACATGAAAAAAAAGAAAAAAAAAAGAGAGAGCTGAGTATAAAACAAAATTGTTCTAAGTTAGGCTTTGGTGAAATGACAGGAAAGAGTGCAAAATTAATAAGGTGATTATAAAAAATAATGATACTTTTCTGTTCACAAATTTGACAAATTTGAGACGGTACTTCAAAAACATGAGTATGCGTCAAATAAAATTTTTTCATGAAAATGTGTCCTTTTAGGATTATATATTTATTGTGAATAAGAAATTTATAGAAAACTTTGATACAACATTTTAGAAACATGAGTATTTGTCAAATAAAACAAAATATTCATGCATTTTGTTTGACAATATGAACATTTGGAAAACTAATCCCTATATAAATAGGAATATCAAAACTATTAAAACACAATGGCTTTGATTATAGTTATTATAAAACTATTAAAACTCAACACATAAGTACTTTTTTTCTTCTTTGCTTTTTATTTATTTTTTAATCTCTTGTAGCAATTATCATAATCACAATTCTCCGGCTCAATCCATTTATCTTCATTTATTTTATTTCTACAACATACTAAATAATATAAGCCACACAATTTAATGAAAAATGTTGGCAATTAACAACTGACAATGATGAAAGATAACAATTAACAATGGTGACTAACAAGTGTTCAGGGGAAAAGAGAGAGAATAAAGATGCTAAAGAAGATGTCACTAGTCAGAATTCGATCGACGAAGTATTGCAATATTCTACACTCTGCGTATTAGTGAAATATAGGGAGAGTTTTGCGTATAAGTATGTTGTAAGGTAAGATTGTATTAAGTTTTTCCATTTTAAAGTTGAAAAAGAGACGGTGGGGCAATTGTGAGTAATAAACGAAGTTAAATGCAAAGAGTAACTACAGCCTCCACGAAAGTAATGCAACTTCTACAACAGATAATGACACCTTTTTCGCTTGACACAGTCAAGACTGCAACAAGTCCATATTTATCTTAACTACTATTAGCCTTCATTTAATGAAACTAATTCTATTTCAGATTTATCATTTATATTCTTATCTTCAGCATTTAATTTAAGTAAACCAAGGATGTATTGATTGAACTCTAAGATCACTATATCTATCAATAAAACTTATCTATTTAGACACTTCAATCTAGATGCTTCCACCAACATCCTTTTATGCGAAGGTTCAATCACAACGCAAGAATAAAACTAAAATAGTAACATGGAAATTAAATGATTATCTTCATCATACCTCTATCAAAAGTAATACCTTTCTGGAGTATACGTTCTCTCACTAACATAGTTCTATGGTGAATGAAGTGAACAATGCATATTTTCATCATAAAATAGTATCAAAAATCTAAATAATCAAATATTATTATATACACCAAAGATTAAGCGTAGAGTCGAATATTAATAAGAATTATGTATAAAAAACAAGAAATAATGTATGAATATATTCATTACGAACCTATGTTCATAAAAAAAAATAAATTGAAGGTATTATATGATAAACAGCAAGAAGAGAAAATTATGGTAAAAAACATTCTACATTACTTTTATCTAATGAATTCACCTTTAATAGGGATATAGCCAACCATAGTTTTAAGGATTACGGTCTGGGCTGTTATTGTGACAAGCAACAATTTCCACAATCACAATATAACTAGAAGTTTGCAATTTAAAACCTTGCCATATTTCAAATGTCTAATATAATAAACAATGCAATCTTTATTGGTGATAACACATGCATTTTCATCTTAGAGAAGAGTTGTAGCAAAAAGGGTAAGAATCTATTGGTGTTGAATCTCCAAACAAAAGATTGATTGATTTCACTTCTCAATCGCAGGATATAGATAATGGAAGATAAAGAATGACTAGACCAATTGTTCACACGAGGTCTTGAGACGAAGATTCATAAGTTATAGGCCACAAAAAGGAAGAGATAATCCAAGATTTAAAGCACTAAACACACACTCATACCTTCTGTTCCTTGAGAATTTCGGGACCCAAAAACTAATTCTCTCAATAACTGCATATGGTGTCATAGGTTTTCCAATGTATGCAATTGATGCCAAGGAAGATGTTAAAATAACCCTCTTCACAGAAGCAACCTTCAAACAAGATTTAAGGACATTAAGCGTGCCCTTCACTATAAGATCAAGAATTTCTGCCTAGAACATTACATGAACATATTGAGTTTAGTCTAGCATAAAAGTCCCCAACACAATTTATCAATCACAATGCCTACCCATAATTCTATGTTACAAGAAGCTAAAAAGGGACTTTGAAAGTATAGTAGAACTGTATATTCAATATAATTTAGTAAGATCAACAAAAGCAGGTCTAGTTGATAAAAACCTGTAGATCAGTGAGACTGAAAATCACAAAGGATGTTCTGTGAAAGACAAATTCACGCCCAGAAACTACAGGATCAAAAGACCTTCTTCTAACAGGTTAGCTTTCAATAAATGAAATCTTTCCTTAGCTCCATCGAGAGCAAGCAAGTGCCCAGTTCTATTTGAGTCGTCTGAAGCACAAACAAATGTGGTTTAACAAGAACTCTGAATATCAGACTGAATGAGCTAGAACCGATCAAGAACCCCCACTTCGTCTTCTTTTTGTTTTTTAAACTTTGATTTCTTCTCCATAACAACCATTTTCTGTTAGGAAACCAGGTTAGGATCTAATCTTAACCGTATTAGAATAATCATGAAATTTTTCATGATTTTGATTTCTCAAAAATCAAGATCTATTTAATTTTATAAAATGATTAACACGAATCATAATAAAGCAAAAATTAATTCGTACCTTATTCCGAAGCTTGATCTTTATCCTGTTGTATCCCTCAAACTATTTCCAAAACTAATCCGTCTCAACCACCGTAGTCACAAAAGCATCCAGCCTCTAATAGTATCCACCAAATAGGTTGAGAGAACTCTGTAACTCTTAAAGAGAGGGATAAGCAAGAAGTGCTAGCTCTATAGAACTTAAACCTATTTACAATAAGCTATTTCAATTAAAATTTAATTAAAATTATAAATAATTCTAACTAAATATGTAAAGCTTATACACTACAATAGAAAGGCTTTTGGCGACGAATTTTTTCGACACTAAAAGCTAAAAATTCGTCACCAATACTTTCTATCGACAAAAAAATTCAACATATGAAGTATCACAAAATCACGGTAGCAAAATATTATCAGCAACGTTTTCAGTATATCGTCGCAAATAATATCTAGGTTCGATCCAGATATGTCACAAAAAATAATAGGTGAAGAAAAGGAAAAATGTTGTGAAAGATAATTTGAGACGCTTTCTTTTCGTGACTAAAAGTTATTAACTACGTTACTGTATCTATAGGTAATATAACTTATCGACGCGTTTTGTTTCACAACAAATTAGCTTAAGCAACAACTTCTTGAATGTAGGTAAAAGTTATTTGTGACGGTTTTTCAAATGTAGCTAAAATGTTTTAGCAACGATTTGGGATTCATGGCCAAATCTTTTTAGCTACATTTTTATTTAATTTTTAATAATTTTTAAAAATTATTGTCGACAATTTTAAGAACATAACTAAAAAATTTTGATAATGAGTTTTGATTTTTGTCTAAACAGTCTTATTAAAAATTTCAATTAATTATAATAAATGGTAAGATTTTTAATCCATTTTATTGTTTGTAATATTTAAAATTTTTGGATTTATAATTAATTAAATGAAAACAAAATAAAAATAATTAAAACATAGAAGCATTTTTATATAAAAATAAAATGTTAACAAAAACTTTATTTACAAACTAAGACTCGTGTTCATCATCACTACTATTTACATAATTTGGCCCAAGTATTTGTTTGATCATCTTTTCAAGCTCGATCAACTTTTGTTCAGTACAGTTTAACTTTTACACATTACATTCTAAATTTTCGTCATTACATTGAAACTGAGCCTGAAGCAATTGGTTCTCCTCTTGATGTGTGGTTATAAATTTTAGTCTTGTACCAAGGGTGTTGTTGCAAATCTCATCTACATTTGGCTCTTTTTCATTAGACAATGATCTTTGTAACAACTCCTACATCTTATTCTAAAATTTTAAAAATTATTAGTTAATAATACACAAATAAATTAGTATAAAATTAAAAAAATTTATACATACATAATTATTCTGCACTTCTTCAAAAGTTTAGCTTTCATCTTCCTTGTAGTTTGTGAATTTGTAGAGTATGATCCTATCTTATACTTCTACATATAGTTCCTTATGACGCTATTTTTCCTCTATTAACCTTATCTTTCTCACACTTATCCTAAATAAAGAAAAGAAATAGTCATTAAATTGAGAAACAAGAATAATTGAAGCAAATGTGAAGAGAAAGAAGATAAACGTCAATGTTGGCAGAGGACCAATAATCACACATTTGGATCCAATTTTCTGGAGTCACCCACTCGAGAACATGTCTCCTTACCTCCTCATTTGTAGAAAAATATTTGTAGTATTTATGTAGTCGAGAACGATGATCCTTGGCCTTTTGTTTCAATAATGAACTCACACAGCTTGGTACTTTAGGTTTCTCGATATCGATGATATTGAGATTCATTTGTGAACACCAAGTGAAAGTGAAATTAGTCTTTAAATAAGTTTAAAAATGCAATTAATTAAACTAATTGAAAAATTACTGAAAGTTTGTCCAGAGCATTATGTAGCAAGATGTCTTCCTTCAATTGCTTAGCATGTTCAATCCTGAAAGTGACCTGTAACTCACTGGACAATTTTACTAATTGAATCTTATCAGTAGGATGACCTTGCGAGGTGTCAATATGAACGGACAACTTGTTATTCATTGCAACGTTCATGCTTTGCAACTCAGAACCTTTAGTGAAACCTCTACCTCTTTTTTTTGATGCTAGTATTGGAACTTGAAAAAAAATTATAACAAAACACATTAAATATGTAAAGATATAATTGAGGAAAAGTGTAATTATAGGTGATGAAGATTCACAAACCTAAAGATCCTTCAACACTATTTGAGGTAGATAGAGGTTGTTATTGACTAGCTTTATTGGTGGATGAAGTATGTTATCCTTGTTAGATAAGGTCGAATTAATCTGGTTGTTAGGGGGGAGGAACATCTTCTCTAGTTTCCTCCTTCTTTCCCTTGTTTCGTCTAGGTGCCATTATATTGAATATCTATAATGATTTCTCAATGATTTTATAATATAAAATATTATTAAATTATTTCTCTATGATTTTTCAATATAAAATAAAATGAATTAGAATAACAACATAAAGAACTTGTCAAATGTTTTCTAAAATCATTTTGGAGCATTTGATAAAACATTAACAAATCATAATCAAAGATGCCTAGAATCATAGGTGGTAATTAAGCATTTTTTTTCTAAAAGTTGCTCTTTGTTTTTTGTTTCTTCTTCTTCTAATCTTTTGTAATGACCCCTAGAGGCTTCTAGGCCACAAACTTGTTACTATTTTGTATTAGTTCTTACGATAGAAATATATTATTCAATTTTCAAAAAAAAAGAAGATGATTGGATCTTTGGACCTATAGTTTGAATCACATTAGAAACATTTTTTTACATGTTCCATTCATTACAAAGTTCATTATTTATTAAAAGAAACAATGTATAACTTCAAAACTTTACAAGTGTTTACTTTTCTTTATCTATAAATGACAGATCTAACAAATATAAAGAAAATTTGAATTGAATTTCAGAAATTAACATTAATATGGTTGTTGTTTCTTTCAATAAGGACTTTGATACATGTATTGGTACTATTGTTACCAACTCTTTACAAATTTTATTACATGCTTATATAATGAATGTTAATAAGGAAGTAAACTTTCAATCACTTAATGATGTGCACTTCATACAAGGGAGGCATTTTTTGTCAGAACCCGACCCGGAGACCGGATTCCAACTGCATAATACTTACCACCTAAGCTTTCCTGAAATATTGCGCTTAATTTATTGCAGTGCTATTCGCTGCTGTTCCATAAAAGTGATGAGCGCACACTACCTGAACATTAAAATCATGTATTGACTTGTTCATATCAAATGTAGCTTAAGGCCTCACGTTTGCATAGAGGCAAGAATCACCTTAATCGGAGTCATATAACTCAAGATACACTCCAAAAACCTAAGAGAGTTCATACCC
>JANZLF010000221.1:11347268-11357909 GCA_026546835.1 Erythroxylum foetidum | reverse complement strand
CCTTCCAAAAAAATGTACTTTGAATTTTCTTGGTCGTTGGCACAACCCCAGCGTGTCCTCCGACAGCCTCGTCATGGCTGATCCCAATTATTTGCTTCCTTAACCCTTGATTATTGCCAACAACCAGTCGACCCTTCCACCTTAGTAAATCGTCCTTCCATTAGTATGCACTTGATTTCTTCCACCCCACAACCCCCACCGCCCCCCCTCCCCGCACTTAATTCCACGATTAACCTTTGTATTGCTGGATCCTGTTCCCAGTTTTTCCTTATCTCCTCCAACAATTGGCCATGCAACTGTGATACTGACAATGTCATCAGCTCCACACTCTTGATTCTCGACAGAGCATCAGTGGCACTATTCTCCTTACCGCTCTGATAGTGGACCTCAAAATCGTTGACAATGTCATCAGCTCCACACTCTTGATTCTCGATAGAGCATCAGTGGCACTATTCTCCTTCCCACTCCGATAGTGGACCTCAAAATCGTACCCTAGTAACTTAGGAAGCCACGATTGCTGAAAGGGTGTCGTCAACCTCTGCTCCAGCAGGTATTTAAGACTCCGGTGATCGGTTTTAACCACAAACGACTTAATGCTCAAATAATGGTGCCAATGTTTGATTGCTTTGATAATCGCCAAGAACTCCTTCTCATACGTTGAGAGCCCACAGTGCCATTTCGCAAGCGTCTTACTAAGATAGGCCACCAGATGTCCCTCCTGTTGTAGCACCGCCCTTATGCCCTGCCCACTGGCGTCCGCTTCTATGCCAAATGTTTTTGAAAAATCCGGCAGTGTGAGTACAGGGGCAGATGTGATCGCTGCCTTTAGCTGTTCAAAAGAGTTATTCTCCTCTTCTCCCCATGTCCACTGGTTCATTCGATCCTTCTTAAGCAACTCTGTCAACGGTTTAGCTAAAATTCCATAGCCTTTGATGAACCTCTGATAATAGTCGGTGATTCCTAAAAACCCCGAAGCTCCTTAAGATTTTTGGGTGTTGCCCATTCCTCAATCGTCTTAACTTTTCGAAGATCCGTAGCAACCCCCAACTCCGATATGGTATACCAGAGATACTCCACCTGTCACTCCGCAAAGATACATTTATCTCCCCTTAAAAATAATTGATGATGCCTCAACGTCTCCATAGCTGTAGAAATATGTTGAATGTGCCACTGTAGAGAAGGGCTGTAGATGAGAATGTCATCGAAGAACACCAGTATGAAGCGGCGCAGATGCAGCTTAAAAAGGTCATTCATTAGTTCCTGGAACGTTGAAGGTGCGTTTGTCAAGCTGAAGGGCATTACAAGAAATTCGTAATGGCCTTTGTGTGTTCTGAACGTCGTCTTCGCTACGTCCTCTGGTTGCATCCAGATTTGATGATACCTGGATCAAAGATCCAATTTCGTGAACCACCCAGCTCCATGTAACTCGTCTAGGAGCTCCTCAATCAATGGAATTGGAAACTTATCCTTCACCGTTTGCTTGTTTAGTTCCCTGTAGTCAACACACATACGCCAGGAGTCATCTTTCTTCTTCACCAGGACCACCGGCGAAGCAAATGGCCCATAGCTCTGCCGGATGAATCCTTGCTTCAAGAGATTCTTCACCGCTTGCTCTATAACGTCCTTCTGAGCTCCCGAGTATCTGTAAGGACGAACATTAATAGCCTCCACCCCCTCCTTTAATATTATTTGATGATTTTGTTGCCTATTGGGAGGCAACTCTGTCGGTTCTCGAAAGACGTCCGCATACTCCAACAAAATAGCATTGATTTCATCAAAGACACTCCCTTGGTCCTTCGTCACTCGCAACTGTTGTAACTGAAGTTCCATCGGCGTTGACAATTGCATCACGCATAATTGATTCTTCGATGACCTATGCAGCTGTTTTTGGAATTCTTTACTAGAAATGATCCGGGATCGTCCCTCCGGATTCCCACATAGTGTTACTGTGTTCCCTTCCCATTTAAATACCATCGTTCGCAGTTTAAAGTTACAGAGGACCTCATTTAAACCGCTTAGCCACTACACCCCCAAAACTACGTCACATCCTCCCAAGGCCAGAACTAATGCATCCATCGTGAATTGTATGCCTTGCATAGTCCACTTGAACCCTTCACAATACTGTGACACTTCAATCGCAATCTTCCCTCCACCGTTATGAAGATGGGTTCCATTTCTTGAAGTTGACCCTCGCCCTTACGAAAAACCGATGGATCAATGAAATTATGCATGCTTCCATTATCAATCAATATATAGATCTTCTTCTGTTGATACTCTCCCACCACTCTCATTTGTTTGTATTTTGTATTCCCTGACATACCCAACATGACTTGCATGGATACTATCGGTTGGTTCTCATCAGCAACGTTAAGCTCCAACTCGTCCTCTTCGGTCTCAGGTGACGTTCCCCCATTGTCATCTTCGCCCATTACCACATAAAACTGAAGCTGGAGTTTCTTACACTGATGGCCTACATGATATTTTTCATCACACCAGAAACAAAGGCTTTTAGCCCTTTTCTCGTCAAAATCTCTACTACTGAAACATTTCTGATTTTTTGGTGGTCCCCCCCCCCATCGAAGGAGATCGCACCGACGGTGTAGGAGTGGGAGTGGGCAGTATGCCATCCGATGGTGATCTACGCATTCTAACTACTGGTTGTGACACATGCGTTCCTTGCAAAACCTTGCATATTGGTTAGTTTCGTTCATCAACGCCCCTTGTCTTCCTGTCATACCTTTTGTGGAGTCCAGAATGGCCTCCTGCTTCCTAGCTATTGTGTAGGCTTGGTGCAATGAATGAGGCTCGTGAAGTTTCACGGTTACCCCAATTTCCGGTTTCAGCCCTTTCACAAAGAAGCCCACCAAATATTCTTCGGACAATAGTAACCTATTGGAGTGATGGTCGAACTGCGCGCAGTACTCCAACACTTACCCATGCTGTCTAAGCTCCTTGAATTCTCTAACAGGGTCATCAAACTTTTCGGCATCGAACCTTTGTTTCAATGCCTTAGTGAACTCCTCTCACGCCACTGCTTCTGCAAGCTGACTATTCCTCACGTACAACCGATACCATTCCTGAGCTATTTCATCCATGTGCAAGACAGCTATACTCACCTTCGCGCTCTCTGGGGTCTAATCGAGATTAAAATACTGCTCACATCTATATAGCCACATTTTGACATTCTCCCTGTCGAATAGCGAAAATTCGCTTCTGCTCATCCTCGTGAAAGAGTTTCCTTCATGTTCTTGTGCCGCTGAGATTCCTTGTGGCGTTGTCTCTGTTATGCCAACATCACTGGATCTCGGAAGACCCTGTAAGATAAGAGCTTTCAGGTCCGATATCTCCCTCTCCACCTTCTCCTCCACCTTCTCTGTTGGACCCCGATTTTTAAGTGAAAATTAGAAATTATTAAATGAAATGAAATAAGTGTTTTTGTATATGTATTGTATAATAGATGTTTTTTATGCTACAAGAAAATTGAGGAGAAAAGGAATGATTAGTAAAAGTGTGAGAATTGGGAGAATTAAGAAAGTTTGACTTTTTGAGAATAAATGGTAGAGAGCTGACTTTTTTATTTAGGCAAAATTTGATAAAACGATCTTCATGAAACTTGTAGCTTATGTTGAATGCTTTCTGTTTCCATAAAGTTTGATATTTTTCAATATCGGTAGTGAAAGTTATGGTCAGTCAAAGTTGAGGATTATTTGGCTTTGTTTGTTAAATATACTATTAAGAGTAATTTTTATGTGTACTATTTTTAGGCCACTTTTTGTATTGATATGGTTTGAATTGAGTTAAGTGGTCTTCATGAAAGTCATAGAAGATTTTCCAAGCTTTAAAATGATGTATAATATGCAAGTTGTGGATGTGAGAATTGAAAGTTATAAATTTGGAAGTTTGGATGTGTTATAGGTTGACCTAGCTTATGGCAGAATCTTTGATTGAGAAATTGATTTAGTTAGAGGTTCAATTAGTCTTTACGTTCTTCATGAAAGTTGAAGATGTTGATTTGATCTTTATTTTGATATAAAGTATAGAATTTTTGGATTATGGAATAATAAGTTACGATTTTTAAAAGTTTCTATTATAGTTTTAGCATGATTATTAGATGACAGAACTTTTGATTGAAAAATTGACTTCCTTAGAGGTCAAATTGATTTTTCTGTCCTTCATGATATTTGTAGGTGACTTTTTTCTCTTCGTATTGATACAAAATATGATATATTTGGACTTTTGATTTGAAAGTTAGAAAATTTTCAAAATTGAGCATTGTTTAGGGTTACATCAATTGGGGGCAATTTAGGTAGATCACTTAAGAAGCAAGGTTTAAAGCTTTCAAGGAAGGGTATTTGAGTCTTTTTATAGTCATTAAAAACAAAAAGAAGGAATGAAATAAGAGAGTTGCCGTGAATGAAGGAAGAAGCCATGAAAGTTTCAAGGAAAAAGAAGGGTGTTATTAAAACTATGTAGTTTTGAAGGGAGACTTCGGTTTTTAAGTTAAGAGATACAAAGTTGCTTAGTCATTTTAAAGAACCCTATGAAACTTTCAAGGAGAAAAGGATAGAAGGAGATTTCGGCTAAGTGAAGAAGAAGAAGAAGAAGAGGAAAGGAGAAAGGTTGGGCTTTGTGATTTTCTTGCTAGAAAGGAGAAATAAAGAAAAAGAAAAGGGAAGGATTTAGTTTTCATTAAAGGCAAGAAGAGCAATTTCGTGGGTCTCTCTTTAAGGTAAGGGAAATTTGAATTCTTTTGGATTTATGGATGGATTTTGGTGTAAATGGCTTAGGAAATTTATCGGTAAGGTTAGATAGGTTCAATTTCATGCTTTCATCTCCTAAGAATGACCAGTTATGACATCTCTTGCTTCCTATGGAATCTTTGTGTTAGATGAAGGTGAAGTGAGGCAATTGGAGTTAGGAAAAGGTCAATTGACCAAGCTCAAAGCTAAGGAACTAAGGTGGGTAATATTTTAATGATTGAGTTAATAAGCTACTTAATTGGTTTAATTGTTTTGAAATAAATGCTATCTAATGCTTTCCAATGATTTATAAAGTTTGTATAAATGACTCTTTGTGATGATTTGAACTTGTATGAGATGTCTTTACATTTTGGAAATAATTGTGAAATGATTTGTGAAGTGAAAAATGTTTGAATATGTGTTTTTGAAAAAAATTACATTTTGGATAATTATGTGAAAGTGGATTTTGTAAGGGCCAATTGTGACTAGTATTTATGAATTGTGTGAATTATGTGATATCCATGCTTTCTTTGGATTTGTGGTGGTCCCTTAAGAGATAGGTGCACCTGTCTAATTATAGGTCTCTCTCGCCTGCCCACTAGTGGCATTGGAGCTCCTCACGGACTCCCATAAGTTCACGGCTATACATGACTGCTTCGAGGAAATGTGTAGTACGTTCCATTTCAGATCCACCCGAACCACTTCCTCTGTGCTTATGTGATAGTTTGATGTGTGATTGGTTTGATGAAATGAAATTGTGAAGAGTTTTGATAAATTTGAAGGGTTTTTATCAATTTGAAATTTTGCTTTGAAAATGAATGAATAAAGAATGTTTTTGCTTATTGCTTAATTATTAAGCTATTACCCACGGAGCCGTCGAGCTCACCCCCCATTTCCCTTCCACAGGTGACAAGTGAGAACCCGAGTTACAGTATCGGGATTGAGGCATACTTCTACCCATTTTTGCTTTTGAAGTCATCTTTTGGAATCAAAGCTTTAGCTAGCATTTTGGTGAATTGATTT
Source organism: Erythroxylum foetidum (assembly GCA_026546835.1). Classification (NCBI taxonomy): domain Eukaryota; kingdom Viridiplantae; phylum Streptophyta; class Magnoliopsida; order Malpighiales; family Erythroxylaceae; genus Erythroxylum; species Erythroxylum foetidum. Next base: position 11,352,147 of record JANZLF010000221.1, on the reverse strand, counting down.
GCTTTGTACTTTAACTTTTGATATTTTGAAATGTAATCGGGCTAAAATGCCCTCTAAAGCTTTGTAGTAACTTTTGACTTTCATATAAATGCAAGAGTGTTGGGTTTTAATGTAATTCGTGTATTTTGTATATGTTTTATAAAAATGCAACATTGTATAGTTTGAATTGATAAAAAGACTAGGTTGAGGATTGCTTTATGGTTTGAAAATGAGTAGATGTTAGGAGTGAGGTTGCTGCCTTTTAAATTGTGTTGGACATATATATTTGGATTGGATTGTGTTATGGAAGATTGGAGATTGGTTTTTGTGCAGGTGTATGAAGTTTGGATAAGAAAATTGAAGTTTGGCTAGTTGAATTTTAAAAGGAGGTGCTGTCAAATTTTTGCAAAATTTGATAGAAACTTCACTTAGGTTTTAGACCCTCTTAGTGCTTGAATTGGAATGGGATGTCTTCTTGAAAATTTTATTACATGTTTAGAGCTTTCCAATGATATCTAATATGTCACTTTTGGACTTAGGGTTAAGAAGTTATGAAGTTGGGAATACATTCATTTACTGTTCATATGGCTATGTTACTGTTTCATTGGTCCTTATATGAGCAGTACCTTTGAGTGAGTTTTTACCTCTTTTATTGATGGAATAGACTTTTGCATCCTTTATAAAAGTTGTAAAGCATCTTGTTATCTTTCCATTGAGGTATAATATGTAATTTTTGGAATTTGGAGTAAGATGTTATGAGGATTGGAAGAATACAGTTACAGTTCATTTTTCTGTTCATATGGCTTGTGTGTTTATGATAGCTTTTAGTGATCGTGCCAAGAGAGGTTCAAATTGTTTTAGGGTGTGAACATAGTCTATTCTTTTGCGCATAACTCCTTCATCTGACCTCTAATTGAGATGAATCTTAGATCAATAGATTCCTAAGACATATATCTTCCTCTAAATAAAAATTTGTACCCTTTGGGGTTGAATTGAGGAAGTTTGCTTTAAAGTAAGTGAGAGGTCGGTTAGGAGAGCATGTTTAAGGTATGAGCCCTTTTAGGCTTTTTAAGCATATCTTGAGTTATATAACTCCGTTTGAGATGATTCTTGCTTCAAAACAAACTTGAGACTTAAAGCTACAATTTGTATGAATAAGTCAACTTATGATTCCCAACAGTTTCTCTCTGTGCCACCTCATATTTATGACTGTTTTTGTTGACATAAAAAGCCTTTGCAGTCATGGTTTAATAGGAAAGTATCTAAAGATTTTAGGCAGTATCTTTTTCCCTCTCTTGTCATCCACTCGCCACCTTGATGTAGCATAAATGGGACACTCTTTAAAATCTTTACTATCCTTCCAAAACAATCATTGTTGGACCCCGTTTCTGGAGCTCAACATTTGGAGTCATAAGATGTTTGCTTGTACACATTTCTTCAATTTCAGAATAGATTTTGGGAAATCTCAAACTAGATGTCATAAAAAGTGTTTGTGCTTATTACCATGTATGGTTATTCCAATTTATCCTCATTAGTCATCCTCGGTTCATCTTCATATAATTTGTAAACTTATGCCTCTATTTTACTCCACATTGAAAATCATCTCAGTTGAAACCCTATAGATCCAGATATATTCAAATACCGAAGCATGTTCAATAAATAACACCAGTTCATACTATTCCAACAGAATCCCTCACTTTCCTTCAATCAATCCTTTTTTTTAATCAATTCATAATGCTACCGAATTTTTTTTGGAGAGATAGCACAATGTGTGAGGAATATATTGTCTCAAGCATCACTTCATTTAGAGGTTAGATGACAAATATTTGGGTCGAAGGAATTAAACAAGGTTCCATCCTCAATCATATTGGACCTGGTTAGAGCCAATTGGCATAACTTTCTCTATGGATATAGGATTCATATGTTCTTTGGATGGTTCAAAAGATAATTTCATATGAAGACCTTGAAGACCAATTCGGTTATATACAAGGTCAAAAATGGGATCTGACGATAAAATCAAATGACTCTAAAAGAAGGGTTAAACGAATTGAGAAAATTGTCATAACTTTCCCTAGCAAAATCAGATTAAGGTGTTCTTTAGATGGTTCGAAAGATAATTTCAAGATCTAAAACTTTTATACCTCAAAGACAAATTCTATCATGTGCAAGGTCAAAAGTGGACCAAACGATAGGATCAGACAAAACTAGATGAAGGGTAAGATGAATTGGGAAAATTGTTGTAACTTTCCCTAGAGGTATCGGATTAAGGTATTCTTTCGATGGTTTGAAAGAGGACTTTAAAATCTACAAATTTTATGAAGACCTTGAAGACAAATTCTGACATCTAGAGGGTTAAATTTAGACCAGAAGATGTTTTGGTCAACATAAGATGAAGCAGAAGGTCAACCTAAGAAGAAGCAGATGGTCAACATAAGATGAAACAGAAGGTCAACCTAAGACGAAGCACAGTTAACTTAAGACGAAGCAGAAGCTCAACCTAAGATGAAGCAGAGTCAACTTAAGATGAAGCAGAAGCTCAACCTAAAGCAGAGTCAACTTAAGACAAAGCAGAATACTCTCCTAAGCATCTTCACTTATAAGTGTCATAACTTTCGATTCCGATGTCCAAAAACTTCATACTATATATTGTTGAAAACTAGAAAGATAATCTACAACTTTCTAGAAGACAAATTTGCCTAATTCCACCTAAATTAATCCAGATTTTACTCTGAATTCAGAACACAAAATTTTCCCTTATGGAAGATTTGAAATTTCTGTACTGTGCAAATTTGAAATGTCTTGAACGTAACCATTCAACTACTAAATTGACTTCATTAATCTATCAAATCTCAACTCATTAGTCTCATCACTTTCAACTACATCTGATCAGTCATAAACTCCTATCTTCCTTTCCATAACATCTCACTTATGTATATATATCTATACATATATATCCCAAAAAAAATTTTGTTCCAAAATCATCAACTCAAGTTGATAACATCTTCACGTATATCTAATTTCAACTCACATCATCCATACATCATTCATATTTCACTAACATCAAAAGAATTAAGTTTTACAAATCTTTTAATGACATTCCAAGCCATATTACATCATCATCTCAAAATCTCAAATTACAAAAGGTTTTTGAACAAACAAACTTGTTGCTTTCCCAAAACCAACTCAAAATACAAAAATAAACAAATTCTAAAGAAATTTCCTTTAGGCTCTTGATCACTTGATCTCTTAACTATCACCTAAAGATGGAATAAAAAGGGGGTGAGTTTGAAAGCTCGTGGGTAACAGTTTATAACGGAAAACAAGCAAAACCTTTGAAAACATTTACTTGTCTTAGAAAATTCTCTTTGAGTTCATAAAACATATGTTTCTTGAATTCTTATCATGTAGTCAAACTTACAAACCATAAAACATGAATGCATCAAAATTTTTCACAGATCATAAGCATATAAGCACATCAGAATGGTTTGGGTGGATCTAAAACAAAACGTACTACACATTTCTCATAAGGGGTCCTGTTTAGCCGTGAACAGAACGTACTAGCGCAATCCCACATAATTTTACGTAGCTATGAACTTGTGGGAGTATATGAAGGAGCTCCATATCACTAGAGGGCAGGTGGGAGAGGCCTTTAACTTAGTCAACATGCACATGACTTAACTTAGGAGACCACTATAAACCTACGTAATCATGTATTTCACATCTTGTAAACATATTGCCCAAAATGTCACTTTTCTGAATCTTGACTTTTCATAGACATGAGATATTTCGAAAATCATTTTCGAAAACATGATTTCATAAACTTGCATTTTTCAAAAAGAATCATTTCCAAAATCTTTTCAAAAATCATCAACATAATTCATGCAGCAAACATGTAACCTTCTCAATTCATTCAAGAAGCGATAGGTGCAACACTTATGATGCAATTGAAATCATTAAACTTTCTTGATTTAAAGAAAACATTTAAAGGATTATTTACTCTATTATAAACATATACCCACCTGATTTCCTTGCTTAAAGACCTACTCAAAATGTCTCTACTCTTGCCTTTCTTGATTTTTTTCTACAATAACAAAAATTCCACTCAATAGGGTTTTCAATTGAAAATCCCATAAAGCACAATCACTAAGATTGATTCTAGAATACATAAACCCATGTATTTTCTAAACTTCATGAACTAAAATCCTTCCAAAAATCCAAAAGATTTAAAATGATCTTGCTTTGATTCTTCTCCAAATGAAGAGATCTTTGGCTCAAATGGAAGCTCTTGTCTTCCTCTCCCTTTTTCTCTTCTTGAACCACTCCAAAATCTCTCTCAAAAGCTAAGAAATGAAGAAACCGTAGCTGTTGGGACCCGATCTGGAAAATCGAATCCCAACTGAATAGTGGAATGAAACGACAGCAAAATCGACAGAAAGGGACATAAAGCGGAACTAACACCATATACGAATCAAATGACGAATCGGATAAATCGAATCCGAAGGCGAATCGAATAACACAAAGCGGAAGCAAATCGAAACGAAGCAAACTTCGGATCAAAACAAATCGAAATCAATTTCTGACATCCGTGAACAAATATCAAAGAAAGTGTTTGTGTTGGAAACCTTAAGACTATTAGTCGAAACTAATCCAATCCGTGCACATTTTTTTTCTTTCTTTCTTTCATTTTCATTCCATCTCTTACAAGTGACTTCAATATCATCAATCCAATAACATTCACATACAATCGCTCTATCCAATATACCCGTTCATTCACATTTTTCCATATACAAATCATGCTTATACCTCAGTTGAACATACAAAAGTTATATAACATATCCATGTGCAATACCATAACTCAATAGCCTCATCCAACCCTCATAATTCAATTACGATTTATACA
>JANZLF010000221.1:11324298-11340513 GCA_026546835.1 Erythroxylum foetidum | reverse complement strand
GCTGTGTGTGCCGGCGAGAGGAGCATGGCCCACAGGTCTGTCAGCTGGGGATCTTTTGGGTATTTTGTGGATGACTTAGCTAGGAGTTGTATAGTTCTTTTGGACTTGTACGGTTGTATATATGTGACTGATGATGTAATTATGGTTTAAGTATTGAAATGAGAAGTACGATTTGGTTTTAAAATTTATCGATTTTGATATTACTGCTTTATTCATATTGATGCCATGAGGTGTATAGAAATGATCGTTTAGTAGTGCACCCTCGTCGTGGGTTATGCATCGGTGCGACCTACGGGCGCCCCGGCGTATACTCTACGATGAGGGGCGCTACATTTTCCCTTTCTATTTGTGTTTGGAAGATGGTTTATTATGTTTCTGTATTGGACAACAATAGGTAGACGTTTTTTCCCAACCTTTGGTTGTTGTTTAAGGAAACCTTCTAACTGTTTGATGGAAGGACTATTAGAGATGCAAGGCACAATTTCCAATAGATATTTATATAAAACATTTACCATATGATTCATTTTACATAAAATCTATACCACAACTTAAATATAGTACTTTGACTTATCATCGACAAACTAGCATAATAGATCACATTGACACAGAATGCAGAAAGTGTCCTATGCATTAGTTCATTCCATCAACAATTCATTTATGGGATTGATTACCAAATGAATTTTAGTTAACGTAGTAACTTTATGAAATATTGAATTTTATGATTAAACTATTAACATCAATTCATCGAGAAATGTCGACATGGCAACTAGTTTCTGATGGCAGAAATGAGCTTCGCTGAGAAGAATGTGGGAAAATTCTACCTAGTGTAGAAAAATAGATGCAGATATTTCATCATCATACATTAATCAATGTTTGGCTTCCATGATCGATCTTCTTCTTTAAGATTTTTAGTATCATCTAAATTATCTCTCTTCCTTAATTATTTGTATCTTATTTGCATCATAATAAGCTATTAGATGAACATTTGATTGTATATATTATCTTGTGTAATGCTTACTCCAATCTTTAAAAGAACATAGTTGAAAATAGATACGATGGCAATATCCTCAAGGCTAGTACAGGATTAGGGCAATTAGTTGCTTTTTTTATCAATTGTTAATTCAAATTACTATGTCTATTCAATCAAGTATGAATGTGTTCAAATTTGGCTTCGTACTACAGTTTGACTTAACTAGCTATTTTACTTCCATACTAATTGTGTCTTAGGTGAAATGCATCACACTGACAATTCATCTAATTCAATGGTCCATGCTACATTTGGGGATTCGTTCACTGTAACCTTTACAAGTTTAACTATAGCCAATAAGTTGTTGAAAAAAGGTGTCAATAACCTAACACCTAAGGTAAGATCTTTGACATTTTTAATTGATTAACTTTATGAACTCGTTTACCTTTACTGACTCTCAGGTCGCTTGGAATCCAAAAAAAATAATCATTTCATTTCCTTTTCAATGGAATAAACGTGAAACTTTATTTATTGTTATGTCTATAAGAATTTTGGAAACATCCTCTCTACTAGTTAAAGGTAAGGCTACATACTATTGTACCTCTCCAGACCTCATATATCAGTGGGATTCATACTAGGTGTTGATATTGTTATTGTTGTTGTTATTCTATGTTTTTAAGAATTGTTAAACTTCTAATTACAATCTTGTACTACTTACCTACATACATCATTATATTATATTGATTACAATTTTCAATTTTTATGTATTATTATTTTATTACTAATAACTATTAATGATCAAGAATAATAGTCAACTTAAATTTATTAAATTTTAATCTTATTAATATGTAAAATTTTAGGTATGTTTATCTTTTAATATCTAAAAAGAGAATTTGTAGAGTTTTTATGCATTAACTATATATTCAAACAAATTTAAAAAGAAAACTTAAGTCAAAAATATGCAAAATCATATATAAATGTCAATTGTAATTAACCTTAAGATTATTAAGCACACTTATCATTAAAATTTTAATAAATTAACATTATTAATACATAATTATTTAATCTACACTTTTTGCAATGTTTAATGGTTTATTCATCAAAAGTTTACATTTGACGATGAATTATACATTTTGTCACAAAAAGTATGAATACTTACCAACGTTTAACATAATCATCATCAATTAAATCATTGCAAAATTAACCACTTTTAGCAGCAATTCTTGAAAATCATCAGCAATTAATCTAGTCTTTTGATGATTTACTTTAACGTCGTCAAACTTGAGAATTTTGACATTGAAATTAAATATCATCGCTAAAAGTCTATATCGTCAAAAATATGTAGCTAATAGTATGTTTTATTGTAGTGATAAACCCAAATTTTAATAAAAATTCAACTCATTCCATTGAAAATAAAAGAGGAGAGTAAAGATATAAAAGCAACAGGTAAGTTGGGAAAAAAAACCAATAAAAATAATTTCTTTCTTGTTCTTCTTCTCCATATTTTGAACTAGAAAGTGTACAAATCTTGTTCTCCATATTTTGAATAGGTAAGTGTACAAAATACTATCTTTTTTTCTACATGTGAAGCTTTATCATGTACTTCCTTATTGTTTGTTTTATATTAGATTAGAGAGGAAATTGTGGTGATTAATAAATTAAAAATCTTTTAGAATGGCATAGAACTTTATATAGGTAAGATTGTAAGTTAAATTTCATCCCATTTATTAGAGCTTTTCATTAATCCTAAACTAGTTTCTAGTTGGAATTATATTGTGATTGTTTATGATAACAATTTTGATGAAATTGGAAAAAAAATAAATTAGAGAAAACGTAATTAATGATGTAATTGCAAAACAATTTAGATAAATTATGGTTTAAGATTTTTGGAGCATCACATTTACGTAGTATCAGAGTGGGTTTATCTTTCTAAGGACAAATTGAGTAAATATGATAATATATTCTTGCCTTATCTAGGATGACGTTAAGAGATGATATTACTGGCTTAAAGTCGATTGTGGAATTTAGTAATTTGATATATGTTTCAAATGTGCATGATCAAGGGGATGTCAGAGCAGATCAAGTAGGAAGAGAGATGTTAGTGCCACCTTAGATGATGTAGTTCTTTGAGATGATACAACATGCTATTATTGCGGGCCTAGCCCAAGGTGATTATGGGGTGGACCATTACTATGAACATATTTGTAAGATGGGTATAGTGAAGTTTTGAGGCATTACTGATCTTGAGGAAGCTGAGGTATGTTAAGAATAGACAGAGATAGTATTAGATCGTTTGAAGTGCACCTAGAAAGAAGGTTACAGTATAATGTTTCATTATTCTAAGGCAACATACTGACTTAATATAAGTCAGTGGAGAGATCTTATGTCATGGGAGATGACTTGTCAAGAGTTCCAAAGAGAGTTTAGAGATGAATACACTATGTGAATATATCAAGATCGAAAGAAGATATAGTTTATAAATCTAGTTTAGACAAATGAGATGTTGGTGGCAGAGTATAAGGCTCATTTTGGGACTTTATCTAAGTATGCATTGAAGGTTGTGGCAAATCTAAAAGACAAATGTTGTTGATTTGAGCAAGATCTAAGGATCGAGATTCATTTGGATTTAGAAGCTGTTAATTCTAATTTCAAGAATTTATTGGAGATTACACTTAGAGAAAAGGATGAGATAGAATAGTGTAAAAGGAGAGGAGAGTTGAAAAGGCAACCAAAGAGTCTCTATAGAGAGGGGAACCAGTCTATAAAGAGGAAAGTTAATCATTCATGATCTACTAGTGCGGGGGGATCTAATAGAACTAGTATTACATTAAGCAGGAGTAGTAGTTTCTAAGACCAAGAAGCTGGTAAGGATTTACGACACTTTAGCACTACTAGTACACTATCAGTTAGATTAGATAAAGAGGTTAGTCAAAGGTTCGGAGGACCTTTTAATGAAGGAGCTGGAGGAGTATAGAGTTATGCTAAGTGCAGGAGAGTTCACATAGGATCATATTGATGACCCACTAGGATCAGTCAGGCATGCTATATTTGTAAAGGGCAGAGGCATTTATAGAGCAGTTATCTAACAGTAGGGAGGAATTTAGGAGTGAGAGCATAGGAGATAGTATGTGGTCAGAGTAGTGCTTTTAGTAAAGGTAGAGTTGGTAGTAGAGGTGGTGATAGAGGAGTTAATGTAGAACAATAGCGGTTATAGGTACTAATGGGACATCCTAAACACAAGGTTAGACTTAGATGAGGATATATCATATAACGAGAGAGGAGACACCCAAAGTGAACAACATCATTTCAGGTACAAATTCATTATTTGAATTGAGGCCTATGTGTTAGTAGACCAATGATTTACACATTCCTAAATCCTTTTAATATTTGCCTCTATAGTTTTGGGGGAGGTTAGTCTATTAGGATATGACTTGAGAGTGTGATTGCTAGTGGGAGATTATATGGAAGTGAATAGTGTAAGGAGGGGGATGCCAATCAGGATCAGTGGAGTTGAGCTACTAGCTAACTTGATAGTGATGGATTTGAGGGAGTTGGATGTCATTCTTGGGATGGATTGGTTGGCACAACATCATACTATAGTAAACAATTATGGAAACAAAGTAGAGATAGAGTCTTCGGGTAAACTGAAGGCAATATTTGTGGATAATAGTATAGTAGGTCTAGCATGTACTATCTCAGCCATGACTGTTAGATGACTAATATTTAATGGATGTGACGCATATCTAGCTCATATTACAGATACGAGGGAGAAGAGTTCTGAATTAGAGGATACTCCTATAGTGAGGAAATTTTTAAAGGTATTCTTAGATGATTTACTAGATTTACCACCTCAATAAGAGATAGATCAGTTGAGGGGAGCTATCATATTTTTCAAATTTGACTTGAGATCAGGATATTAGCAGTTGAGGATAGTTGTGTTAAGTAATTCCAAGGTAGCTTTTCGTACTTGATATGGCTATAATAAGTTCTTATTAATGCCTTTTGAGTTGACTAATGCATCATCTACATTCATGACATTGATGATATCTAAATCAGTTTGTGATAGTGTTCATTGATGATAAATTAGTATATTCAGGGCGTAAAGAGGAGCATGAATAATATTTAAGTATTGTATTACATATTCTTAAAGAGAGATACTTGTATGTCAAGTTGAGTAAATGTGAATTCTGGATGGAGCGAGTAGTTTTCTTTAGACACTTGGTATCTCGAGAGGGAGAGATACCTGATAATGCTAAGGTAAAGGCAATTTTAGGTTAGGAGCCACCTAAAAATACATTAGAGATAAGGAGTTTTTTCATGATTTTTTAGGTATTATCAAAGATTTGTAGAAGGATTTTTTATGATAGCTAACCATTTGACCAAGTTTCCGAAGAAAGGAGTCTAGATTTAGTAGACCAAGAAATGTTAGTAGAGTTATGAGGAGCTTTAGTGGAGGTTGAATTTTAGCCTAATTTTGGTGTTACCATCAAATAGAGGAGGTTTTGAGGTATATACTGGTGCTTTGAGGGTAGGTATAAGGTATGTATTGATGTAATAAAAGAAAGTGATATTGTATGCTTCTCGTCAATTCAGATCATATAAGTTGAACTATCCCACCCATAATTAGGAGTTAGCGGTAGTTGTGCATGTTCTTAAGATTTGCATATATTATTTGTATTGGGAAACATTTCGAATCTTTATAGATCACAAGATCCTCAATTATATCTTGACTTAGAGGGAGCTAAACTTGAGGTAGAGAAGATGGATCAAGCTGCTGAAGGATTGTGATTGTATTATTGATTACCATCCTTGGGAAGGTTAGTGTAGTGACAGATGCATTGAGTAGGAAAAGCTCAATCGTGATGGTTAGTTAAGCAAACATAGTATGACACCATTTTTGGAGTTGAGGGCACCAGACATGAGATTGAAGATTAATTATATAGTGGTTTATTAATAACATTATAGGCTTAGATGGATTTAACAGATAGAATCAGATAGGCATAAGTTCAGGATTCTTATCTAATGTGAATGAGAGAGAGTGTGTAAAAAAGAAAGGAGACTAAATTTTGAGTGAGAGTAGACGGAGAGTTGTTGCGTGGGAGATGAGTTTGTGTGCTAAATATTAAAGGACTACAAGAGGAGAGTCTGAGGGAAGCTCATGGTGCATCATATACTATGCATCCTGTTACTACAAAAATGTATTAGAACTTGAGACCTTACTAGTGGTTGACAATGAAGAGAGATATGGTAGAGTTTGTGTTGAGGTGTTTAACCTATCAACAAATCAAGGCAAAGCATTAGGCTCCATTAGGGAAACTAAGACCTATACCATTCCATCATAAAAGTGGGAATGGATTTTACACTAGTGTTACTGAAGACCGGACGTACACATGATTCAATTTCAGTAATTATGGATAAGTTGACTAAATCAACTCATTTCTTACATGTACAATAGGCAACCTCCTTGGATAAGCTCACTAAGTTGTGTGTTGATAAGATTGTAAGGTTATATGAGGTTATAGTGTCCATCTTCCCAGTTTCGGATGACTTTGCAGACTTTTGACCCTTATTCAGATGGACAGTCAGAGCATATGATTCTGATGTTAGAGGACTTGATACGAGCTTGTGTGTTGAATTTTAAGGGTGATTAGGATAGATATCTACCTTTGATGTATTTTGCACATAATAACAATCATTAGTCTAGCATCGATATAACAAAATTTAGGGCATTATATGGTAGGTGGTATAGAGATTTGATATGATAAGATGTAAAGTGTGCCATATTGTTGGAAGGACCACAATAGGGATAGTAAGGTGATGCTTGAAGTAATCTTAGGATTGAGAAAAGAGATATGTTGATCAACATCATTGGGAGATAAAGTACGATATCGGAGCTATGGTATTTCTATAAGTATCATCTTATAGAGGGATTTTAAGGTTTGGTAGGAGAGAGAGGCCATGTAAGATTGTATAGTCTGTGGGGGTCATTAGCTTGCATATTAGCCTTACCTTTGAAGTTATCATAGATTCATTATGTGTTCTATATGTCAATGTTGAGACGATACCAATTGGTTCCTAGCCATGTTATATTGAGGTATGATATGAAAGTTACAAAGGATATGACTTACAAAAAGGAGTTAGTGGAGATCTTGGATAGACTAATGATGAAATTAAAGAGACGGGAGATTCTGACGGTAGGAGTTTTGTGGAGTCATCATGATTCTCCGAGAGAGGCTAACTAGGAAATAGGAGATGAAGTTCGACGATAGTATCCTTATTTTTTTAAATCCTCAGGTACGTAATTTAATTTTGAGGATAAAATTCTTTTAATGGGGAGAATTGTAAAACATATAAAATCTAAACTTTATTTAAAACCCAACCCAGCCCATTGAAAATAAAAGAGATGAGTAGAGATATAAAAGCATGAGGAAGAAAACCAATAGAAATAACTTGCTTCTTATTCTTTTTCTCCATATTTCTAACTGATAAGTGTACAAAAACACGATCTTTCTCCTGCATATAAAGCTTTTGCCTTTTTACAAAGACCGACAGAGATGCTTTCCTTGCACTACTCATCTACGTTGGTGACGGGATATTAACAGGAAACGATGAGGCATCCATTGAGTTGATTAAATAGGCTTTGGATAAACAGTTTACTATTTAAGAAGTTAGTGATGTTAAATACTCTTTGGTCGGTCGATCATGGCATCTTTATTACAGACCAACTTTATCCCAGAGATTATTATTCATGATATTGGTTTGGAAGGGATGAAAGGTGTCAATCACCTGTGCCTAAGGCTTACTGTTGGTCTTGGATTATTTATTGTTATTTAACGTTCTAGTTTGGATGGGGATTCTTCATATAAGTTACAGGTTGGTACATATTATGCAAAACATATCATTTCCAAGCCACCATGAACAAGAGTATCGGAATGAGCATGTATGTATTTTGGGATGTATGTATGATTATATACTTTTGATTCTGGGATGTCTCCATACTACATGAGATGGTGGTATTTAGATATATACCAAGGAGATCGTTTTTCACTGCATTGGACGATTGCTGTAACTGTTTTTCCTAAGAAAAATAAGAAGAAAGTTCGCAGATTCGAAATACAATTGGACATTCCACATCTACTGTAATGTAATGTGGAACCGAAAATCCTGACTCTTAATAACGATTCCAAGCCCAGTCAAAGTTGAAACTGCACATATTTGATCATTCTCTCAACGTAGGCGACTTCAAATTACGAGTCCAATCCTAATTGATTTATCTATGCTATGTCTAACATTAGCTGGAATAAGGCCTGACCCAATACGGCCGAGGCCTAATTCCGTATCCCGCCGTCAACAACGGGACTTGGTCTTTAATTTAATGCAAATAAAGGAACCCATATGTAATTTTTCTTAATTCCTCCAGATAAATCGTAAGTGTAAACATTTACTCTTTTTTCTTTACAGAAAATAGGATTAATTAATATGTTGAAGTTGAAGTAAGGCAATTTTTTAAAGTGGCCTAAAAATTAGAGATTGAGACTAATAACTTCTCATTCCACCGTCCACTTTTCACTACCGCAATATTTATAAAGGTAAAAAGAAAAAAAAAAGACAATGTGGCTAATATCCCTATTATATATAAATAATAATACTTAATAGAAATTTTGATATCGCGCAGAATTTGGAAAAATTCAGTAATGCACAGTTCTTAACTAATAGAGAGTTTACTTTCAACCCTATTATATACATAGCCTAATAAAAGTGTATCATGTGCAATACCTAATTATAACCAAATTTTCAATGACAATCAGATTAGAAAAAGAAAAAACTAATTGAATTCTTTAAAAATGTCTCTTCTATTTTATATGTAAATTGCATGAGGTGGGATGTTTCAAAATTTATATTCCTAATAAACATGCAAATAAATACGGGATATGTGATATTGCTAAACAATAAAAGGAGGGACAGAATCTTAACCATTTATTTTACGGGACTCACATAAATAAGTGACTAAAATTTATTGGATACAATAAAACACCATAATATTAGATAGAAGATCTGGACTCCATCAGGTAGGAGAGGCAGCTGCAAGAGTCAAAGGAGGGCTGGTTGGTTTGGCTGAATGATGCATTTTCATTTTTGCATAATTGGTTTTTTGAACATGGCCAGGCCACATGACATGACTCCACGAGGATCTTGGGTCAAAATTTTGGGAGTCTTGTCTTGGAAGCAAAAGCTGGCAAAACCATGTGAGTTCGAGGCATCTAATCGATATAATGTCATTGGAAGTGTGGTCAGAGTAGTATTGCTGCAAGTCAAACAATTAGCAGATTGTTTATGGATGCCCAGTTGTTCAGCTCTGCAATTTTCCTCAGAGAACCACTCTAGTTGATTTAATTGTTACACTACGCCAAGTTTGGTTTTATATGTTTAACGAACAAGCCTTCCTTAGCTTGATTGCTACCACCTCCCATTCACATGATGCAATTTTATCTACGGGAGTTTAAACTCTATTAAATAAAAATGTTCTCTTACTTGTCAACAATTAAATCAATTTTTGGGTAACCGTCCATATTTATTTGATCAAGTTTATGCTTATTTTTTGTATAATATACTGTTGATGCTAATTTTGTAAAATTGGAGAAATACTAAAGAGAAAGTATTCCCTTTAATTAGTGAAAGATTTTATGTATGTATAATCAACACTACTTCTAAATAATGTAAAACATTAACTCATAATTAAGATAAAACATTAACTCCTAATTAACACTACTCCTAATTAAATTAAAATTTTAACTTCTAATTAAAATAAAGTGATTTCTATTTATAATTGTATTTCAAATAATTGCCCTTAAGTTGGCACATGCACTTAATGCCAAACTTGTCATGGAAGTAATTAAGTTGTTATCGTCCAAAAGCTTTCGTGAAAATATTTGTCTATTGAAACTATGATCTTATGTGCAATGCACTACAAGAAAAATGTTAATTTGCGACGGAACATCACCGACGGTCAAGGAACCGTTACAAATACCGACCGAAAATGGGTAGCCGTCGGGGAAGATGGTTAGGGAGAAGAAGTTTTGTGACGGAAAAAAATTCGGTCGCTGAATGTTGCGACGGTAAAATATTCGGTCGGTAAAGTGGTCGGTAACAAAGTCGGATTGCAGCCCCTCATTTTAATCAAAACGATGTCGGTTTGGGTTAAGTGAAAACGACGTCATTTTGAAAAGGGATTAAACCCTCTGCCAGATCCTTTCCTCTCTCCCGCGCGACTCTTCCTTCCTTCCTCTCCCAGCTGCGCGACTCGTCCTTCGTTCCTCCACCATCGGACTCCATCGCCGCCGCTTGTCGCCGAGTTCAGCGCTCCAACGTCACCGGCCGGTCTCCGACAGGTAAATCCCTTCTCCCACTACTCCTCTTTCTCCTCCCTCCCCTCTCCTAACTTCGGGAATTGAATAAATATCAATTTGTTTAGGTTTTTAAATTTATTATTTAACTTACATTTTTGTTGGCTTCAGAATATTGGAATCCTAGTGGACTATGGATTTTGTTATTATGGAAATTGTAATTGTATGTTGGTTTTCTCTTGTATTGAATTGATGTGTACGAGTGGGTTTGTCATATAAATTGAGATTTTGAACTTTTATGTTGGTATTATAACAATTATGGTAAAAGATTAAATTTTTGAGTACATATATTCATAACTTATTACAGTTGACCTTGTCTTTCTATTTTTACTATTTTTTTGTATAATCATATAGATTCTAAATTTCCTATACCATGATAATAATGTAATTATTAAAGACATTTAAAACCGTAGATTTAGTTAAGAGTCAAATAAGATTTTTTGATGTTATTAAATTGCACTTCTAACCAATTATTTTAACCGACCAATTCAAGTTAACAAAGTCAGTAACTTCTCTTTTGGTAAAGTAAAGAAGGTGTGGGAAAAAATAGAAATAAAAATAAAAAGTAAGAATTAGAACAGGAATTTAATTAATGATGATGCGTGCTTGATATAAAAGCATTACAAATAAAACTATAGAAGTTAATAGTTATGCTAGAATTTAGTGTCAAATATTGAGAATGATAATAACTATTTTTTTACTTATTTTTGATTAGGAACTTATGGACAAAAGTCGTATACTCATTCCATTATTGATTGTTAAACTGGAAAGATGTTTAAAAATGTTCATTGCAGTTATTAAAGTACTTAGGGAATTGGAATCAATTCTTAAGAAGAGTATGAAATAACCTACAAAAATGTTCATTGCAGTTATTAAAGTATGAAATTACCTATATAATGTCATTTTATAGATCTTATAAGCATTATAAAAGCTTCCCACTTAGCCATATACATTGGGATTTAATTACTTATAATGCACATTTTATTTGAAGATTATCCATCATTTGACTAATTGTCTAGTTTAGATTGTCCCAAAAATTATGTATAAATTTGTTTATTATCCTTTTTCCTAGCTTACTCGTTTCATTGCAATTTGTTGCAATTATGCTTATTTTATATTATTTGACAAAACATTTTCTGTCATTTCCAATATAATCAAATAACTTAAAAGTACATTGTTGTGTACGTATGAAATGAGTATAATTTATTTGTTTATGCTAACATATATGTCATATCATCCATAGTCACTAAATGTTGGTGGTTGAAACTTAACATCATTGTCATCATAACGACCATACAAACCATTTAAACTCTCTTCTTACATTTGTGAATTTTCAATAAGTTGCCTTCTTATTGCAAACTCATTCATTGTTTCTTGACTTTTTGA
Source organism: Erythroxylum foetidum (assembly GCA_026546835.1). NCBI lineage: Eukaryota > Viridiplantae > Streptophyta > Magnoliopsida > Malpighiales > Erythroxylaceae > Erythroxylum > Erythroxylum foetidum. Next base: position 11,328,756 of record JANZLF010000221.1, on the reverse strand, counting down.
AAAAAATTATTGCATTGAAACCCATTAGGAACATTTTAACAATATTGATTCTAATTGGATCTCATATTAAGAGATTCTTCATCATCATTTATACAATGTTCATCTCAAGAGGAATCATTTTAAGAAGCATTCATCTCTATAACAAAGAAGTCTTCATCATATTATTTCATACTAACTTGGACAATAAAATGTTGTCTCATATCTATCTATTTTTTTAAAAGGCCCCTTGGAAGGAATCAGTGTACTTAGGGTGCAAACATTGAGTATGTTTGTAGTCAACTTAGGAATCATTGGCCGTGTCATTATTCACGAACATTTCTTGGCATTTGAATTAAGGTTACTGCCTATACTTTTGTTACTAATTTTATCGCTTGATTCATGATTTCGCAATTGAACTTCCCATTGCATGTCCATGACTCTTTTATTCATGTATTGCAATGTGTGAACCTTGACAAGACACATGTTGGACGGAGACTGGAATTGTGGTGTGATTACTGGTTGAGATAGAAGTGTGTTTCCTTTGCAAGGTGACCCTTATTTTTTAAGGTTCTTTCTGAATTATAGGGGAAATGCTGCCGAAATTTCTATAAGATCCTCTTCGTAGATAGTGTTTAAATTAGAACATGAGATCGTTAGTGTAATTATTTGAGGATGATTATTGTTTAGATTTGAGTATAATATGTCCTGCCTTGCGTAAAATATTTCCAATGAAGGTATGACTGATTTTATTGTTGGGTACCATTGCAGCTCTATCATCTTCATCACAGATGTTCTACATTGCCCGTGACGTACTTCAGGAACATTTGGTTGCATTTCAATTAAGGTTAGTGGTTATGCTTTTGTTACTAAATTTATTGTCATGTTCATATGCTTGTTGCACAGACGAGAATCAATTTGAGTCGTAATTGGATGGATGCTTTGTACAATGAATATCTCTTTAGTTGTAATATGAACATAATTTGATATATCCTTTTTGTGAAATTGTATATGAACAACGACTTGATGAGAATAGGTTTTCACAATAACATTCAATCTTGTTTGAATACTTCTTTGCCAATGGTATGAAATTTAATATCCATCGAATATCACATTGTGGTCAACCATAATGTCATGACATATATGTCTACCGGAACATATGTTGTGTTCACAGTATAACTATTCCGGTAGCTTAGATCGGACATGAAACGTGAAACCCTTATGTTGTAATACATGTCTGAAATGATTTGGTTTCTGCATATGTGGCTAACATAGATGCCTAACTTTGGATTCGATCTTGTAGAATAACAGTTCACCAGTTATGAGTTTCAGCGATAGATCTTGGATGTATAGACGTTTAACCGCCGATGGTTTCATTAATCCTGAATTTGTTGAGGGAGTTGATGCGTTCATTCATTATGCATGTTCGCAACCTGCATATATGGATGGGTCAAAGATCAGATGTCCATGTAAAAAGTGCAAACACAAATGTTTCCTTTCCATTGATGAAGTTCATTTGCATTTGTTGAGAAAAGGGTTTGTTCCACACTATTTCCAGTGGACCCGACATAGGGAACCGTTCATTGCTAGCACCTCAAGGAGAGCTGAAGAACATACGTCTATGAACTTTAATGAGAATGACGTTGAGGATGGATGTGGAACAAATTTTGGTGAAGTGCCGGAAAACTCTTACAGGCAAATGGTGCACGATGGACTCGGTCATACATTTGAGACAGTTGGGGAAAATGTTCACGAAGAACCTAACCCACAAGCAAAACATTTTTTTGACTTACTACAGTCAGCTGACCGAGAGCTGTGGCCAAATTGTGAGACAATGACTCAGTTGTCATCAATTGCTCGAATATTGAACATAAAGAGCGAAGGTCATATTTCAGATCGAAGTTTTGACAAAATTCTTGAGTGGTACAACGAATCATTGCCTGCTGATCATACAATGGTTGATAGTTTCTACAGCATGAAGAAACTTATTCGTGCTCTTGGTCTGCCTGTGGATAAAATTGACTGCTGTCGACTCGGATGTATGCTGTATTGGGGAGATGATATGAACTTAGAACAGTGCAAATTTTGTGGTCAAGATAGGTTCAAGCCCAGAAAACGTTCCACGAAACAGAAATTAGTTCCATGGAAGCGGATGTATTATTTTCCTGTCACTCCTAGATTGCAAAGGCTTTATGCTTCGAATGCAACTGCTTCTCACATGAGATGGCATGCTAAATACGAACAGGAAGACGGAGTAATGACTCATCCATCATATGCGTTGGCATGGAAACATTTTAATGACACCCATGTGGAATTTTCAGTTGACATTCGGAATGTTCGGTTGGGATTGTCAACAGATGGATTTCAACCATTTGGTCAATCTGGTCAGTAATATTCTTCGTGGCCAATTATCATAACTCCTTATAATTTGCCTCCTTGGATGTGTTTGAAAGAGGCATATATGTTCTTGACTGTGATTGTCCCAGGGCCAACAAATCCGAAGAAAAAGATAGATGTGTTCCTACAGCCATTGACATCTGAATTGCAACAGCTTTGGGACTATGGTGTCCAAACTTATGATGTATCTCAGAAACAGAATTTTGTTCTGAGAGCTGCTTTGATGTGGACAATTAGTGACTTCCCAGCCTTTGCCATGTTATCTGGATGGTCGACCGCTGGAAAGTTGGCCTGCCCTTATTGTCGCAATGATTCTGATGGGTTTTATTTGCCAAAAGGAGGCAAAATATCTTGGTTTGATAATCACAGAAAATTTCTACCTGCAGATCATCCGTTTAGGCGCAATAAATATAAGTTCCGAAAAAATCGGATGGTAAACACCCCTCCTCCTCCGATAACATCCGGTGAAGAGGTATTGCAAGAAATTGAGGAATTAGGGTTGATGAAAATTACAGAATTAGAGGCCGATGATGTTAATTCAACCATTAGTCAGAACTTTGGTTGGCGGAAACGAAGTATTTTTTGGGATTTGCCATATTGGAAAACGAATTTGATTCGTCATAATCTAGATGTGATGCACATTGAGAAAAATATTTTTGACAACTTGTTCAATACCATAATGAACATTGAAGGGAGGACAAAAGACAATGCAAAATCACGAGCTGATTTGCAACTTTTTTGCAAAAGAAATGAGTTACATAAAGATCTTCGCACAGGTAAATACCCAAAAGCATGTTACACTTTGGACAGGAGACAAAAGGAGCTTATATGTGAATGGTTGAAAAGTCTTAAGTTTCCTGATGGATATGTTTCAAACTTGGCTAGGTGTGTGGATCTAAGGAAGTACAAATTATTTGGGATGAAAAGTCATGATTGTCATGTATTTATGCAAAGGCTTATCCCAATTGCATTCCGGGAGTTGTTACCTTCTAAGATATGGGAAGCTATAACAGAGTTAAGCTTGTTTTTTAAAAGCTTAACCTCATTTGAAATCAAGTTTGTTGATATGGAAAAACTAGAACATGAAATTCCCTTTATTTTGTGCAAATTAGAAGGCATTTTTCCTCCAAGCTTATTTGATTGTATGGAGCATCTATCTGTGCATTTAGCACACGAGGCAAAACTCACCGGTCCAGTTCAATATCGATGGATGTATCCATTTGAGACGTAAGTCGACAAATATTATTGCAATAACCATTTACATATTTTATCAACTACATTCTAATAACTATTTTGTCTAATATCGGTATTTGCATCACTTGAAAAAAATGTAAAAAACAAAGCTAGAGTTGAAGGCTCCATATGTAATGCTTATTTATTGGAGGAAGTTAGTATGTTTTGTGGGTATTATTTTGAGCCGCATGTTAACACAAGAGTAATAAAAGTTCCTCATAATGACGATGGGGGAGGAACGAGTCATGTTGATAGAAACTTGTTCAATTTTTCATATTTTGGACGAACATATGGACGTGCGACAAGAAGAATGTTAACTGAGGAAGAAATTAAGGCTGCACATGGTTACATTTTATTGAACTGTGAAGAGGTTCTGCCTTTCGTTCAGTAAGTTGAACATAAATATTTCTTTATTTAACTTTGTGTCTTGTTCATAACTAAAAATAGTCAATATGTATTTAGATTATACGAGACATTGTTACGGGAGATAATGCTAGGTATGACGCAGGATGATATAAATAGAGAAGTTAGAAAACACTTTCCTCGATGGTTCGAGAGATATGTAAGTTTTCACTTACAAGTAATCTTGATTACAATTCAACGGTATATTTAACCATTCTCATGACACTATACTCTTTGTTATGATAAATTTACTTTTGTAGGCCTTAGAACATCCAATCGAGAACAAGATCATTTGTGATCTTGCAAAGGGACCTCTACGAACTGTTAAATCGTATATGGTATATTTCATTAATGGATACAAATATCATACAGAATCTTATAGACATAAAATGTCAACAATAAACTGTGGTGTTTCGATACAGGGAGAAATGATGGATTACTGTGGAAAAA